>MU224256.1:628821-677645 GCA_018584345.1 Thuja plicata | reverse complement strand
GCAAAAGACAAGATTGATAAACTTCACACAAGTTCTGATTTAATTCAATCCCAGCTCAATGCGCAAAGGCAAAAAGGGAACACTACTGGTCTTGGATTCAGTACAACACAAGATGAAATCAAATCATTACAAAAGAGAGAAAAAACACTTTAAGCATCTTTAGAAGCTAAGAAATTTGAAGATACTATCGAGGTTATATCTGAACCACCTAAAAGAGAAATCAAGCAAGTTAACAGAACTTGTTATGCATGCAATAAACATGGGCATTTGGAAAGATATTACAAAGAGGTAAGACCTTTTAATGGTTATTGTTACTCCTATAATAAGTTTGGTCACAGGGCTATTCATTGCAGAACAAGTCAAAGAAATCAACCTCAGCAAAATCACAGGAATATAAATCAAAGCAATCAAAGAAATCAACTCTCAAGAAATTTGCAGAACATTACATGTCAGATATGCAACTACAATGGACACACAGCAAAGAAATGTAGCATGATGAGAAAGAAAATTAGACCTCCTATCATTTGTCACACATGTGGGAAGGCTGGACATATCACAAGGTTTGGTAGATCCAAAACTCAGAAACAAGAGGATCCTAAAAAGTCACTATTTGAAGAGAAAGGAGAAGTCAATTTTGTCAAAGCAAATGAAGATTCAAGAAAAATATGGGTTGAAGTTGAGAAGGAAAATAATGTTGAAAAAGTAGTTGATGCATCCACAGTGGATGCACCCTCTACTTTGACTTGAATAGACCTTCTTGGTCTTAGGGGGAGCTATTCTAGCTTAGAACCCCTGCACGGTTGGTGTACTGACTTCAGAGTATGTGCCTTTGGATTCATGGTTAAAAGTATAGATTACAGCTATATGCATTCATGCATTATCTAAATTGCATCAGGATCAAAGTTAGAAAATCTCTATGTATGGTTACAAGCATTAAATGCAACAGATTGTATAAAAATAAATTTTTGGTCGATCATTTTCACATTTACATTCGAGAGCACATAAATTGAAGAGCATTGGAGCACTAAGACATCAAAGCATGAAGGCATAACAGTTTGGCAGTTGGAGCAAATGGATAATCAGTTTGAAATGGAGCCCTAACTGTCGCATCATTTTAGAATTTGGTGGAGACTCTACATAAGCAAACACCAAGTAAGTATGGTGACCCCAGTTGTGTTTGATGTAGCAGAGAGGAAGAGGTTCATATTTAAGAAGCATCCATTCAAATCTATACTGGATGATGTGGAAGGGGATTTCTCCAAAACCCCACTTGGAATTATTCACATGGAAGATATTTGTGCATACATTTACTGTAAGAAAGAATCATTAGGAGATGATAATATAGCTTCTCATATGGCATCAATGTTAAATAAGGATTTCACATTCAAAGATGAGTTCATGCACTTACAAGATAACCCTATTGTTGAGTATTCGAATGCACATCAGTTTGAAGAACCAGAATGGGTAAAGATTCTGTTAAGCAGAATACATGATGATCTTTTTTGGATTGGGGATGTCCCTATTCGCATCACTATAGAACTAATCCATTAGTTAATCGGACTTACAATGACTGGACCTATGTTTCCCACTAGTAAGGATGTCAAGAAACAAATTGAGCAAGTTTGTTTTTCTAGGAGTGATAGGTGCAGAATGACAATTAACCCTATCAAGGAAGATGACATAAAACTCTTGACAATGATACTTGGATACAAGTTTTAGCATGCAAGCAGGTTGAATAGTGTCTCTGCAGCAATAGTCCTTGTAGCTATCAGAATAGTAAAGGACAACATGCAATAAAACCTATGTGAGATCTTGCATGGTCAATTGATTGACAATATCAGAATCATCAAGCATGATAGGAGAAAAACATTCAGTAGAAATTAGTGCAAGAGATACAATGGATATGGATATAAAGATATTCAGGGTCAAAATGCAGAGCAGGTTCAGACTATCAGAGAAGATAGTTAACAAATACAAGGATACAATATGCTTTATGGTAGAAATAGATTGCACATGCATGGAGGCTGTTGAGCCTAGAACTAAGTGGATTCATCCACTAGGGTATGAAGTAGAAGACCATGTGTTAGAAGGATATGCGCAAGTCTTATTGTCAGCACCTAAAGACCCTAATGAACCTAGATGGGGCACTTATAGAGAAAAGACCAACAAAGTAGATATTGAACTAAAACTTGCTGTTAACAAAAGGAAAGCATATAGAATAACATCCAACATTCTGAAAAAGCATGGAGTCACACAAGAAGACTTGGATAAGGAAAAAGAAGCCAAAATTGCAGAAGTTAAAATTGAGAAAACTGTTGAAACTCAGAAGAAGCAAAAGAAAAATGAGGAGAGTACCACTACGCCTACTACCATAATTGATCTAGATACGTCTCCACCTTCTGTACCTAGAAAGAAACCTAGAGGAAGGAAGCAAGTAGCTACAAATCACCCATCCTCAAGGAATACTCGAAGAAAAGCTAAGAATATTCAAACTCCTCATGAGGTAGGATTTAGACCCAGTCTAAATATCTTGAAGAATAGGATTGTAAATGAAGGAAGATTGGATACATTATCAAAATTTTATGACAAGTATCAAGAAATTGATAAGATTGAGATACACTCTATGGTCATATCTCATATGATCAAGTTTAAGAAATCAGTTCTTGAACTTAAGACAGTGATACCAGATCAGTTATGGAACTTATTGGAGATAATGAAAAGACATGCTATAGAATAGGACATGAAGATTAGAGAAGAAACTTTGGATACTCTTCTCCCTGTCTGTTCACATGATGAGAAGGCTATTCTATTAGATCTAGTAAAGCCTCATCTCCATAGTAAGACAAGAACTCTTCAGATTATGAACAAAGAGTATGAGAAGGTTGGAAAGGAAACTGAAAAATCATTTGCACAAGTATTTATGGATAGACACATGTATCCACCAATGACACCTATAGCAAAAGTTACTCCAGCTAGTCTCAAACAGGCTACAAATCCAGTAATTCAGATTGCACCTATGACAGGTCCACAAGATTCAACATCCATAGTGACAATAGCCTCAGAGACAAATAAAGATACAGAGGATACTATAGTTATTGATGATGTAAAGATATATATGACAACTTCTGATAAAGATATGGATAAAGTTGATGAATCATTTGTAAACACCGAGGAAATGAACACTGATGGCACATCTCTACAATAGGATGAAATTCCTCTCATTGATCCAATAGACTTGGATAAGGAGAAAGATACTCAAGGTAATGAGACACCAGTGAGGGAAATTCATGTCGAAAGTGAATGTGTAGATACAAGTCAGAATACTATTTTCTCACCATCCACTCAACCATCCACCTCATTGTTTTCAAGATTAACTCTTGACTTAGCAAGTTTAGATGCATGAGGAGAAGAAGACCTTATAAAGATCAGCGTCCTTGCTATGGAAAAGGCAAAAGAGAAACATGTGATGAGGAACCCTCATTTTGTGGAATCAATAAACATTTTGAATGACTTAGTGCCTACTAATCAGACAGTAGCCAAAGTATAATCAGTTGAAGATGTGGACAACATCTTATCAAACTTCAAAACACATTTCACTAGATTAGTAGAATCAGCTACTAAGATTGTAGAAGATGAATACAAGAAGGAAAGAATAAATGAATTGGTAAAGAACTTTACCTTAGATCTAAATTCCTTAAAGATTGGGCAGACTATATTGAAGGAATTGGTAGATAAAGGAAAGAAAGTCATAGAAAACTATATGGATAGAGTGAAGCTCACCTCTGAGCACACTAAAAAGATAGCAGAAGTAGAAGAAATGGTGGATAACATAAGAAAATCAGTTCAAACCTTGATGCAAGACATGAACATATGTAACAATGTCTACCAAGGGCAGTTAGACAAAATTGAGAAAGCAAAGTTAGAAATCAGCAAGATAAGGGTAAGGCAGACTCAGTTGAGGAATGCACTTGCACCATCTCTAGCAGTTCTCAATGGGAACATCAAATAGATTGATAACACCATATAGACATATGATCAAGGTCCTTGCATGGATCTGATAAAAATGGAGAAATTGACATATTCTTTATGCGCGCATATTCAGATAGTTGATGCAATGAAAGTCTTTTGGCAGAAAGAGATTCAATCTCTTCAAGTTGTGTACCCAGAAGTTTACATGGAGTAAGTATGTTGAAGACTTACAATTTTTTCACACATTTGTCATTAATTTCAAAGGGGGAGTAGTATAAAATGTGTATATGTGGAAAAGTATTTATGTATATATCATTAAGTATTATGATATACAGTCATTTTTGTATGAAGTCATTTTGAGTAACTTAGCCACATTCCTTTGTTACCATAAATGACAAAGGGGGAGATTTTTGGAAATTTGACTTCCTAAGGAAGCATGAATTATTTTGTGTTGTCAATCATGGCAAAAAAGTCATACTTAAGTTCTTTCATGAAAGGAAAATGACTAAGTGTGAAAATAGAGCAGACAGAAACATACAGAGATCAGCACATCAGCACACATGTTAGAGATCACACCAGAGCATGCATGATTAGGTATATACTCTATGGTGTATATACATGCTAGATATAGACGTACAGAGTATGAAACATCAGTATGGAAAAGTTACAGGCAGATTAGTAGACCTCCAGTCCAGGAAACAGAGCATGGAAGCCGACTACAGTTTTGATCAGTGTGAATGATTTTGTAATGTAATGGCTAAGAACCTTTAGTTATAAGTTTGTATTAATGTAATTAATTTTGTAGTAAACACGCTTAGGCCAAATTTTTTGGAAGTGTTGGATATTTTTTTTAGGGGCGACTAGTGATTTGTTTTGGGTCACGCCTATTTGGATTTGAAGATATAAGTATGTAATGTAAAGATATGTTACAAGTGTCAATTATTATGTAAAAATAAGATACATATGAGTAGTATAATAAAGTCAAAAGATGATATAGATCTTTAAAGGAGTAAGAGAATCCACGCATACACAGAACTGATTAGACAATAGTGTCATTACAGTAGTTCATTTTGATATAGTGCATATCAACATTCAGAGGGTTGTAGCCTTCATCTTATTGGGTAGTGAGTCTAGGCAGTGAGCCATATACCTTTAACAGGGTTTTGTAAAAGACTCCTAACAGGGTCAGACCTTTAACCAATTCATTGTACTTAATTTGTAAAGACTGCTTCTAACAGGGCAAAGCAACTTTAATAGGTTCATTATACCTAGTACAATATTTGTGGGTACTAATCCCCACTGGAGTTTTCCTCTGATCAAGGTTCTCCATAATCATATCATGTGTTATGTGTTCTTGTGTTATGTTTCTTTGGATGCACATTTGATATATGTTTAATTGGCTGAAATATAATTAATAGAAAAACACTGATTCACCCCCCCTCTCAGTGTTTCTAACAATGTGGTCATAGGATATGGTGATCAATAGTATTTAGATGCTACAGTTGCAATCACAACTAATTTGAGTGATAAATAATAAATTTAAGTGATCGGTGAACTGATACAATGTTATTCAACAAGTTAAGTATTTATGTTCTTGAGCTACCGATGGAAGATCTTCTATCAATGATAAGTATCCATGCAGTGGTGATTAATGATGAATGATTTATGATCTGATGATGTGTATTCATGATTGGAGATGATGATCCAACATCATATTGATTTATGTTATCATGTGGAGAAGGTTCTTGATGAATTTTAATTATAGTCAAAACATGTTTAACTCTTTGCCTCTATTTGATATGTGAATCATTGCATAGGTCGATGCGGTCTTGGAAATATGTTTTCTGTATTTAATTTTTTTGTTTGGATAGTTGAATTTGAATAGGATGATTTGTAATTTCATTTTAGGGTTTGATCAAGGAAATGGACTTAATAGTTCATTATATAATAGTTGAAGTTGAATGCAAAGTGTGTTAATCTTGTGTATAGTGCAAGTGCGGTATAATGTGCATGTTGCAATTAAGCTAGGAAAGAGTTAAGTATTCTGAAAAGAGATTGTGTGCTTTAGTGGATCTGATCAAGTAGAAGTAGTGTTATTTTTCATATCATTGTTGTTTTTGTTCCCTAATAGTTACAGCAGTTGAAATCCCCTAACAAGGTAGATTATAACAGATCTTTATTGTAAATCCTCTAACAAGGTAACACAGTATGTTGTGTTTTTAAGTCCTCTAACAAGGATACTCTTAATAGGTTAAAGGTTTTAACAGGCCTAAGGTAAATCCATTAACTGAGTAGCACTTAACAGTGTTGTTGTAAAATCCTCATAGGGTTAAGCTCCTTACAGGCCGTACTTTGTAAGAGTACATTATTTTAGTGGCTACTAATCCCTACCATGGTTTTCTCCCTATTTGGTTTCCACAAGATAAATCTCTGTGTCAAATTTTTGGATGGTCTTGGATGCTTAAGATTTCATTTACTACTATTAAGGTTAATCTTGTGAATGGTGATTAAAGTTTAAGTGATTGTAAAGTTGGTTGAGTTGGTAGATTACTGATTCACCCCCCCACCCCCTCTCTGTAATTTGATCTTAGGTCTAACAAGTGGTATCAAAGAATTGGTGCTCTGTTGTGGATAAGCTTAAGAGCTTGAGGTAAAGATCCAAGATGATACAAAAGGAAGGTCCTAAATTCACAAGAGATAACTACTCCATGTTGTGTGGTCAAATGAAGCTCTATCTTAAGGGCTCAAGTGATAATTATTGGGATCATGTGGTAACTAGGTATATAGTCCCCTAGGAACCCTAAATCTAGATCAGTTGAAGGTTAAGAATGGACATATTGCTACTATGGAAGCTATTGTACGTACTTTTTCTTCTATAGAGTATGTTGATATTAAAGACTTTGATACTACTTATGAAATGTGGGAGAAGTTGAAAACTATCTTTGGTGGAGATCCACATGTGCAGAAGGGAAAGGTTGAGAGCTTAAGAGGAAAGTATGATGAGATGAGAATGCAAAAAAATGAGAAATTAGAGCTATACACTTAGAGAATCAAAGAATTTGTTGTTTCTATCCAAGGTGTTGGTGGTAATATTCCTAAGGAGGACATGGTAAGAAAAATGTTAAGAACTTTATTACCTCAATATGCTATTAGGGTTTCATCTATTCAAGAGCTTAGATCTTTAGGAACTTTTACTATTACTATGGAAGGATTAAAAGGGGAATTAATTGTATTTAATTTAAGTAACTATGATAATAGCATGCCAAAAGTTTAGGTTTTCTTCAAGTCATATTTGACTCTTGTACCATCTAGGAAAGGAAAGGACATGTCTAACAACTCTTTAGAATGTCACTCTAATGATTATGAATCTATCTTGTCTAGAGATAGATATTAGGATGATCTAGAAGCCTTGATTGATAGAAGGATTATTAGAGGAAAAGGTAAATACAAGGGTAAGTTTACTTTGAAGTGCTTTGCATGTAAAAAATTGGTCATATTGCCTCTAATGCCCTGACATTGATAGGAAGAAGAAACCAAGAAGAATCAAGGATACGAACAAGAAATTTTGTTTCTTAGCTAAGGAAGGTCTTACCAATGAGGAATCTTATTGAAGAGATGAAGATGCAATTATGTTTGTTGCTGAGAAGGAAGATCCGTTGGAAGAAGGTGAGAGAGATTTAGTTTCTATCATGAATCATAGAGTTAATTTGACCATTGACAGTGGGTGCACTCATCACATGACCGGTGATAAAAGCAAGTTCATAAATTTGGAGGAATGTGGAGGCTCAGTAAGGTTTGGGAATGATGCTCAATGTTTGGTGAAAGGAAAAGGATCCATTTATTTGAATGATAAAACTATTTGTGATGATGTTTACTAGGTTGACAGTTTAACATACAAATTTTTAAGTGTTTCTTAGTTAAATAAAAAAGGTTTCAGATTAGAGTTCAATGGAAGTATGTGCATGATTATTGGGAAATCAGGATAACTAATTGCTACCCATGAATAAAAAAGAGGTAACTTATTCCATTTGAATTCTACTATTAAGAGTTTTCTTCTAGCTAAGGTTGAAGATTGTTGATTGTGGCATAAGATATTTTGTCATGTAAATTTTTATAACTTGATCAAAGTAAGTAAGATGAAGTTAATGAGAGGTTTGCCCAACCTAGTGAAACTAGATAATGTAATGTGCAAAGAATGTCATCTTGAAAATTTATCTAGTTCTACTTTCACTAGTTAAAATTATTGTTTCTGAAATATCTTATATTTGGCTCATATCGATCTATGCTAGTCCTATAAGAACTAGGAGTTACTATGGTGATAGGTACTTTATGTTATTTGTTGATGATTTTTCTAGAATGAAGTTGGTTATTTTCCTAAAGGAACAATATGAATCTTTTCACATGTTTAACATCTATAAAGATAGAGTGAAGAAGGATAAAGGAAAGGCTTTTAAATGTCTTAGATCTAATATAAGAGGTGATTTTACTTCACATGAGTTTACTTCTTATTGTGAAGATCATGGAATTCAGAGAAAAATGTCTGCTCCTAGAACACCTCAACAGAATGGTATTGTTGAAAGAAGAAACAGATCAATCATTGATTGTGCAAGAACATTAAGGATTCAAAAATGTGTTGATTAGACCTATTGGAGAGAACTGGTGAGCGCTGTAGTTTACACTTTGAATAGATTTCAACTAAAGAAAGGTACAAACAAAAATCCCTATGAGTTGTGGTATGGTAGAACACCATGTGTTAATTATTTCAAAATCTTTGGAAGTAGATTCTACATCAAAAGGGATGAAAATTATGGAAAGTTTGATCCAAGAAGTGATGAAGAGATATTTTTAGGATATCCCTCTAAGAGTAAAGCTTACAAGTGTTTGAACAAAAGAACAAATAAGATAGTTGAAAGTGCTAGTGTGAGAATAGATGAATATTTTGGAAAGAATGATGAATCCAACAAGAAGGAACCTAAAGACTATCATGGGTTTGTGTATGTACAATCTGTGGATTAAGACACTACAAAAGAACCAATGGAAAGGAAGGTCAATGAACAGTAATAGATACAAATAGTTGAAGGAAATATTAGAATTGAACCAGTATTTCCTAAGTATGTAAAGTTGAATAACTCACCTAATAAAATTATTGGAGACAGAAATGCAAGTGTGTTAATTAGATGAAAGGTAAGAGAAGGTACATGTTTTAAATCTAAATTTAAGCCCAAAATAGTGAAAGAAGCATTGAAAGAAGAATATTGGGTGAAAACTATGGAAGAAGAAGTGGAATAGATTGAGAAGAACAAAACCTAGACATTATTGCCCAGACTGGTGAACAAGAATGTAATTGGTATAAAATGGATTTTCAGGAACAAGATGGATGAGACTAGTGAAGTGGTAAGAAATAAGGCAAGGTTGGTCTTCAAAATATATGCACAAGAGGAAGGCCTAGATTATGGTGAAACATTTACACCTATGGCTAGACTTGAAAGTGTAAGAATATTTCTTTCTTATGCTACTTACAAAGAATTCAAGGTATATCAAATGGATTTTAAGTTATCTTTTCTTAATGGTATTTTGGAAGAAGTGGTATACATTGAACAACCTAAAGGATTTTCTAATTCAGAAGGAAAGAATATGGTGTGTAGATTACATAAAGCTTTGTATGGATTGAAATAAGCACCTAGAGTATGGTATGAGAGGTTGTACTCATGTCTAATTCAAATTGGTTTTTCACAATAAGTGACAACAACAACATGTATTTGAAGACAAATAAAGATGAAAAATTGTAGATTGCAGAGATATTTGTAGATGATATCATTTTTGGTGGTAAAGAAGAGTTGAGTAGATAATTTGTAGATAAGATGAGGAAATAATTGAAGATTTATATGATTGGTGAGATCAAATTCTTCAATAGATTGTAAGCTCAACAAATGAAAGATGGTATCTACATATGTAAATCCAAGTATGTAAGAGAAATAGTAAATATTTTTCAACTCGAGGACTCAAAAATGGTTGGTAGCCCTATGGTGACTGGTTGTAAATTGTCAAAGGAAGATGATTCTAAAGAAGTGGATTAGACACTTTATGGGACCATGATTGGTAAGCTATAGTATGTTGTACATAGTAGACCGGATATAGCACATGCAGCTGGATTAGTAGCTAGATTTTATTCTAATCATAAGGAACCTCATATGGTTGGAGTGAAGAGAATCTTCAAATATCTTAAGAGGAATGAAGATTATGGTCTCCGGTATGGTTATAAAGGTGACTTTTTTTTAATGTGTTTACTAATGTTGATTGGGTAGGTACTGTTGATGATTGAAAGAGCACAAGTAGTGGTGCATTATTTCTTGGAGAGAGACTTGTATCCTGGACAAGTAAGCAACAAAACTGTATATCATAGTAAATAGATGAAGTTGTGTATGTGGTTGTTGCAATTAATTGTACTCAGATAGTGTGGTTTAAGAAAATTATCGAAGGAATACATGAGAAGGAAAATGAACCGATGGTTATCTATTGTGACAATACAAGTGTGATTAACATTTATAAAACCCCTGGTGATGCACTCCAAGAGTAATCACATAGCTATAAAATATCATTTTCTTAGAGAATAGGTACAGGAAAATAAAGTAATGAGGGAGTATATGCCAAATAAGGAGCAAGTTGTTGATATATTTACTAGGTCATTTCCTAATGATACTTTTGAGTACCTAAGAGGTAGGTTAGGATTTATTCCCCTATTTTCTCTAAATTAGAAGAAGATGTAGATATTCATTAAATATTATTATATGTGGATTGATGTTGTGAGGCTACTCCTTAGGGGGAGAAGTCTATGAAGTAATATTCTTTGGTTAGTCAAGTACTGTAGAGGTGATATCAGGTGTATTTGGTACCTTTGGTATTTTTGTCAAATTTGGATAGCATGTATGTAAAGGAGGAGAAGATATATGTTCAGAAGAGGAGATGTGAAGATGTGAAGATGTATGAGTAAAGTCTAGTGAAAGAGAGAGTAAATGTAGAACAAGTGAAAGACAAAAGTGGAACTTTTTTTCTTCATGCTTAACGTTAAAAATGTTGATGTATTCTATTAATGAAGAGAGTTTTATCATTATTGGTGTTGAAATCAATGCAAAATGGAGAGATTGTTGGAATATTTGATGCATTGATGGTAAGTGTGTTTTGGTGATGACATAGTGTTTTGAATACAGGATGATCAAATATTATACTATCATTGATGTCAACTATTGAATTTGTATTCTTAGTATGTTGTCAATCATATTTGTGATACATGATGTGTTTCAACGTGTTTTAGTAGTTTCTATCTTTTTGGGAGACCTAGTAGTGTCTCTAGATGCCAAATGTATGACCAATACTAATGAAGTATGATTATGAGAGAGTTGTAATCTGATAGAGTATAAGAAGACAACTGCTAGAACAATTGATGATAGGTTAAAGATGATTTGAATTTTTTGTCAAATCTATAATGTATATTGTGATTCAGTCATAGGATATGGTGATCAATAGTGTGTAGATGCTATAGTTACAATCGTAACTACTTTGAGCGATTGATAAGAAGGTTAAGTGATCAGTGAACAGAAATAATGTTATTCAATAGGTTAACTGTTTATGTTCTTGAGTTACTGATGGAATACCTTGTATCGATGTGATGGTGATTAATGATGAATTAGTTATGATTTGATGATGTGTATTCCTGATTGGATGCAATCATATGATGCAGTGATTGTAAGTGTGTCATGGTGATGACATGATGTTTTGAATACATGATGATCAGATATTATACTTTCATTGATGTCAACTATTGAATTTGTATTCTTAATATGTTGCCAAGCATATTTGTGATGCATGATGTGTTTTAGTGTGTTTTAGTGGTTTATATCTTTTGGGGAGACTTAGTTATGTCTCTAGATGTCAAATGTATGACCACTACTACTGAAGTAAGTTTAGGAGAGAGTTGTAATTGGATGGATTATAACAGTATAACTACTAGAACAATTGATGGCAGGTGAAAGATGATTTGAATTTCTTGTAAAATATATAATGTATATTGTGATACGGGCATAGGATATGGTGATCAACTGTGTTTAGATTCTATAGTTGCAATCCTAACTACTGAGTGGTTGATAAGAAGGTTAAGTGATCGGTGAATAGAAAGTGTTATTCAATAGGTTAAGTGTTTATGTTCTTGAGTTACTGATGGCAGACCTTATCTCAATGATCAGTATTGATGTGGTGGTGATTAATGATGAATGGTTTATGATATGATAAATTAGATTGTGATTGGAGAAAATGATCTGGCATTACATTGATCAATGTTATGCTGTGGAGAAGATTCTTGAGGAATTTTAAATATTATAGTCAAAATGTGTTTGACTCTTTGGCTCAATTTCATATGTAAATCATTGTATAGGCCAATGTGGTCTTGGAAATATTTTTTTTGTATTTAATTGTTTTGTTTGGCTCATTGGATTTGAGCGGGATGCTTTGTAATTTTATTTTAGGGTTTGATCAAGGCGGTGAAATTAGTAGTTCATTATATAATAATTGAAGTTCAATATAAAGTGGGTTGATCATGTGTATTGTGCAAGTGTGTTATAAGGTGAATATTGTGATCAATCTACGTAAGAGTTAAGTATGCTCATAAGATCTTGTGTACTTCAAGGGATACGATAAAGTAGAGGTAGTGCTATTTTTCATATTATTATTGTTGTTGTTGTTCCCTAATAGTTACAACAGCTAAAATCCCCTAATAGGGTAGATCCTAAGATATCTTTATTCTAAATCCTCTAACAAGGTGACACATTAGCTTGTGTTTTTAAGTACTCTAACAAGGATACTCTTAATAGGGTAAAGGTTCTAAGAGGCCTAAGGTAAATCCCTTAACTGGGTAGCACTAAATAGTTTTTTTGTAAAATCCTAGTAGGTAGTACTTCAGAAGTAGATTAGTCTAGTGGGTATTAATACCCACCATGGTTTTTTCCCTATTTGGGTTTCCACAAGATAAATTTGTGTTAAATTTGTGGACGGTCTTGGATAGTTAATTTTTCATTTACTATTATTAAGACTAATCTTGTGAATCATGTTAATGTTAGTAATAACTGCGAAGGGGGGGTGAATCAGTGGCCTCAAACATATTCTAGTAATCAAACCTTTAAAACTTAGTACCACAGTATTCTACCTCTAGTTATCTTCAGTCCTATAAGATGAATGCCTCCAAATACTTATATCAATTTACTGCTTCTCGAAATGCTTTGTAAAACCTTCTACTGTATGTTTACCAAATAGCAGTCTGCTAATTTACTGAAAGACAGTAAATTATCTAGAGTATACCGATCAATCCAATTAAGCTATGTGTAATTCGAAACACTAAAGTAATGACTCATAAACACATTGACAAATGGATTTTTAACGTGGAAAGGGAAAAACCACTTGGGACCAGTAACCCAAAAAATTTTCTCTTCTGAAGTGAGCTCGGTGAAGAGCCAACCCTATTAAAGGATACAAACACACTATTAGGTGTGACCTTGTTAGAGGATTTAAATTTTTAGTCTATCACCTTATATTGGGCATCTCTATGCTACCATCCTTGATCAAACACAAACTTGGCCTATCAATAGGTATCTGGCATCTCATGCTATCTTCATGATCAAAATTTTGGATACTCCTTCGGATGTATCTCAATATAGAAAGGATCTTTAAATCCCTCTCAGTTAAGAGACTTTCTGAATCAATGGTTAAACTAAAATAGTATGATCTCTTCACATATACAACTTATACTTGTAGTTTTTAAAATCTATTGTAATCTCATAAAACTATTTTGATCAATATAATTTTGTTTATACCTTTTCTCCACTTTGATTCTCCTTGGTGATGTTGTGCTTTGTTGCTTAGTGTCCGTAGAAATATTTAGCTCTTCCCTTAGCTTGTTGATCAACACTATATGAAGTTTCTCTTCAACATCCTCTTTTAATTCATTCACCCACACCAATTTGTAATGAATTGAGTTTTCTCTTTATAGACATGATGTTACCAATGTTAGGTTCTTGATCTTCTTGATCTTGGCATGATCCACAATTCTTTCCAATTAGATTTAAATCAAAACTCTTGTTTTATCTTGCTGAGATCTTCATGCCAGCTAGACAAAATAACTTTAACTCATTTACTTATCTCTCGCTTATCTTATCGATGAAAATAATGATAACTACCAGTTAACTCTATATTTAGCTCTACTAGCTAGATATTTTGTCATTTGTGAACTCAAGTTATTTTTGGTGTTTAAATCTCTGATAGCATCAGTCAACACTTTAGTTCTCCTCGAGCTTCTCTGTCGGTTTACACTATATTTTTGGTCATCAAGTTTTCTTGTAATTCTTCTTGTCGGTAATTCTCATCAGTGTTCTTGCTCGGGCATCACTGTGACTTGACTGTTGGTGATCTCTATCTGTCGGGTTCCACTGATTGTCGGTGTTTGTAGTCACATTGTGAATACTTATATTTTATGCATTACACAAAGCATAATCTTTATCTCTCTGATTCTTTGAAGTCTTTGACACTTTTATTATAACCAATTAGATTATATCAAGTTGACATCAATGACAATACAATCCATTAACTAATTTAATGTCTTGCATTATCCTTCTACATTTTGGTGATCAACATAACATCTTCAAACATTCAATCAGCTACATGTCATTAATCTCTCCCTTTGGCATTGATGGCAACATAATACATTATCATACTATGCTATTACTAATACTATATGAAATATATAGTTCTGTCAAGCTTTCCTAATGTAACCATTACAAATGTGTAGCTCCTAGTAAGCTCAAATAGCTTAGATTTGTTTCTTGCAGAGTGGTTGTCTTCAATATTCATTCCCTTCTCTAGATAGATGTATCATCTGAAATCTTTGTTCTGATATGTGCTTTTCCTTGACTATTTCTCTTCTTGATAATCTTTTTTTCTTTTCTTTTTTTTCTTTTGACAACTTTTTTTCTCTTTGTGCGAACTCTCTCCCTTTGTTACTTCTCTCCCTTAGATGGATATTTCATATGTAATCAATTTCTCTCCCTTATAATATTTATTAACTCTTCCTTTTGATTCTCAGGAAATTCTCTTCATGGATAATGATATAATTTCTTCCTTTATCATATCTCTCCTTTATGTGATATGGAATCATCTCTCCTTTTGTATGATAAAGCAAATCTCTCCCTGGTGGAAATGAAAACATCTCTCCCTTTTCCTTTATGATAATTAAAAGATCATCTCGCCCTTTGACAACAATGCCAAACAAAAATACTTCTCCTTATTTTATCATTTATATCATCTTCCATGCCTTTGGATAATATATTCCTTGAATTTCTCTATCCATCAGCAATACAATGTCTCTAGTCTTGGGTGTAGATATTGTGCCTTGCAATGTAAAGATGTATATGTTGTTATTCATCTTAGTGTTTACATCAACATGACTGATTTTCAGATTTTGTATAGGATGATGCAACCTCTTAGTTATATTATTGACTAATAGACAAAGGTTGGACCCCTAGTCTTTGTCTTAGGTACTCAAAATTATCCTTCGATAATGGCTTAGTGAATATTTCAACTAACTGTTCCTTTGATTGAACATATTTCAGTGTCACTTCCTTTACTTGTACTTGTTTTCTGAGATAGTGATGCTTGATATCAATATGCTTTGTCTTAGCATGCAGGACTAGATTCTTAGAAATGTTTATTGCACTTGTGTTATCACAATAGATAATTGTTGGTTCAAGGGTCCTCATATGCATACCTTCCAGTAATTGTTTTATCCATGCAATATTAGAGAAATTTGTAGTAGCAGCCACATAATCTACTTTTGTAGTTGACTGGGAGATGCATCCTTGCTTCTGACTTATCCATGTGACAAGTTTGTCACCCATGAAGAATGCTCCTCCACTTGTGCTCTTTTGATCATCAATGTTTCTAGCCCAATTAGCATCTATATAGACTTGTAGCTCAAATTCTTCTTCTCTTTTGTACCATAAGCCATAGTCCTTGGTGTTCTTCAGATATCTCATAATTCTTTTGACAACATTCATATGTGATTCTTTGGGATTAGCAAAGAATCTTGCAACTATCCCCACTACATGTGCTATATCTGGTCTGGTGTGAACAACATACATCAGTTTTCCAATTATTGATCTATATAAGGTTTGGTTTACCTGATTTGTCTTGTCTTATTTTGTCATCTTGCATCTAGTAGCTATAGGTGTTCCAACTAGTTTGGAATCTTCCATCTTGAATATCTTCAACACTTCCTTGATTTATTTGGACTGAGTGATGCATATGTCTACATCTTTTTGAAGAATCTGTAGACCAAGAAAGAATTTGATCTCTCCAAACATAGAAATTTCAAATTCCTTGCTCATTTGATTTGAAAAGGATTTGCATAACAATTCATTTCCTCCAAAAATTATATCATTAACAAAAATTTCAGCAATCAGAATATTACCATCGGTATCTTCTTTTAAATATAGATTACTATTTTTACTTGTTCTAACAAATTTTATGCTAATGAGATATGAGTGAAGTCTTTCATACCAGGCTCTCAGTTCTTTTTTTAATCCATACATGGCTTTATGTACTCTGCATACCATGTTTCTCTTATCTAGATCAACAAACCCTTTTGGTTGTTCAATATATACCTCTTCTTCTTATATTCCATTTAGGAATGCAAATTTGACACCCATTTGGTATACCATGAATCCTTTAAATGCAGCATAAGAAAGTAAGATTATAACTCCTTCTAGTCTAGAAATGGGTGCAAAGGTTTCTCCATAAGAAATACCTTCTTCTTGTGCATATCCCTTGCATACTGATCTTTCTTTATTTCTGGTGACTTCTCCATTCTCATTCAGCTTTTTTCTGAATATCCATTTTGTACCAATGACATTCTTGTCATCTGGTCTCCGTATTAATATCCATGTATTGTTCTTCTCAATCTGATCTATCTCTTCATTCATACCATTGACCCATTCTTCATTCTCAAGTGCATTGTAAATAGATGTAGGCTCAAAATCACAAAGTAAACATGTGGTATTAAGTGACTTAATTATTGTTCTTGTTCCAGCCTTCTTATCTCCTATGATTTGATTCTGTGGATGATGTCTTCTAACATACTTGACAAGTTTCAGTTTAGCTCTGTGTTCATCATTTTGATTATCTTATTTACCTTCATTTTCATCTCCATTGTTTGGAACATCATCTTGAGTATTATTTGGATCATCAATAATGGTAGCCTGATGCTCAGGTGCAATGTTCTAATGCTTGGGAGTGACACACTATTGCTTGGGTAGAGTGTGAGGTTCTGTATAAACAAACCTATTGTAGTCCTTTGGTTCCTTTTTTCTTTCCTTGTCATTCTTTTTTGCAAATCCATCTATTTTCACATTTTCACTTTCAATGATTTTGTTAAATGACTAGTTAAGAAATTTATAATCTTTTCTTTTGGTTTAATACCCTATGAAGTTACCTTCTTCACTTTTGCAGTCAAGTTTTCCATTTCTATGATCCTTCAATATATAAAATTGACTACCAAATATTCTGAAGTAACTTACATTGGGTGTATGACCATACCAAAGCTCATATGGTGTCTTCTTTATTTCCTTCTTCAATTGTACTCTATTTATTGTGTAGATAGCAGTACTGACAACTTCCCTCCAAAATTTTTGAAAGATGCTTTTCTCAATTATCAATGTTCTTGCACAGTCAACAATTTATCTATTTCTCCTCTCAGCAATTTCATTTTGTTGTGGTGTCTTAAGTGCAGAAACCTGTCTTTTAATTCCATGCTCATTGCAATAGTCATTGAATTCTTCTAAAGTAAATTTCCCTCCTCTATCTGACCTTAAGCATTTCAATTTATTTTCACTTTATTTTTCTACCACTACTTTATACCATTTAAACATCTTAAATGTTTCTTATTTATCTTTTAAAAACATGACAGTCATCATCCTATAAAAATAATCAAAACAGATAATAAAGTACCTATCTCCATAGTAGCTCTTTATCCTCATGGTTCCACATAGATCTCTATGAAATAATTATAGAATTGTAGTAGATGTATGGGCTTTTTTCTTGAAACTAGACTTTTTCATCTTACCTTTTTGACAATTCTTGCACATGATATGCTTGGGCTTAGTCATTGTCGGTAAGCCTCTGGCATTCCTTTTGTTGCTTATCTTTATCATGTTATCAAGGTTCATATGACAGAATCTCTTGTGCCAAAACCATATGTCTTCATTTCTAGAAATTAAACAAGTGTTGTTAGTGTCATCAAGATAGAAAAGGTTACCTTTTGTCTACTCACTGGTACCAATCAATCTTCCCAATTCATTGTATATCTTTGCCTTCTTATTTTCAAATGCTACTCCGTGACCCGAATTGTTCAACTGAGAAACACTTTAAAAATTATAATTCAGTCCTTTAACCCAGTAAGCATTTTCACACTTTATCAGGTTATTCAACATTATGGTTCCTTTACCTTCAAATGGACAAGGTGTATCATTTCCCATTCTCACTGAACCACCATTATAGTATTCAAAAGTCTCAAACTTTTCTTTATCACCGATCATTTGGTGAGTGCAGCCACTATCTATTATCCAAATATCATTTTTACTAACTTTAGATGAGTGCAATTTCTACATACCTTTCTTCATCTTCATCTGAATCATCCTTCATGGCTACAAATACCATCTCGATGTCTTCTTCTAATTTAGTTTCGGTTTCATTAGCTCTATTCTTAGGTACATAACAAGCTTTCTTTCCTTTGTCCTTGTAGTCTTAGGTATCTCTCTTGTTAGATTGTCAATTGCTTCGGTAATCTATACTATCACCTTTATCAAACTCCTTCTCATAAGGTCTGTCATCTTTTATTCAGTTTGGACATCTTGCAGCAAAGTGTCCAACCTCATTACAATTGTAACATACAAGTGATAATTTACCATTGTATCTGCCTTTGCCTCTCTACAATCTTCTTGCCATTAGTGCTTCAATTTCATCAAGTCCTTGACCCTCATTATCACTGTCACTATCATTTCTAACAATATGTCTATGACTTGAGTTACTTATCATTAGAGAAGATTTTAATGCAAATTCTTTGGATGGTAAGACACTATTATCAAAGTTCTTCATCTCATATTAAATTAGTCTACCAATTAGACTATCTAGAGTAACTATATTATTTTCTACTGCTCTCATTTCTTGAATAGAAAAAAATCTAATAGCATAGATAGGCAATAAGCTTCTTAATATTTTTCTTACTACTGTCTCCTCTTCAAGTACACCTCCAACTCCTCATATAACATTTACTACCTCTTTTATTCTGAAACTATATTGACTAATGTTTTATCCTTCTTTCATCCTTAGGTCATCAAACCTCCCTCTTAGGCTTTCTAGCTTTGTTCTTAGTACATTAGCATCTACTCCATGTACAAGCTTCAAATTATCCCATATTTTTTTTAGAGGTGTAGGTTTTGACATCTTCAAACTCAGCATCAGAGAGTGATAATGCAAGTTCTATCATCATGCAATTATGCTCATGCTTGAATCTTAATTGCTCAAGATTATGAGGTCATGTAGGAAACACATATTCAGTATCTAAGTATTGAAAAATATCATTTCCAATACCTGATAGGTGGAGTCTTATTTTTCTTTTCCATGATGCAAATTTGTCTTTATTCAACTTGGGCACATCTCTTAAGTTCATCTTGTGATCTTTTTCTTGAGCTGTTAAACTCCCTTTCAAAGCACACGAGCTCTGATACCAATTATTAGTAATAACTAAGAGGGGGCAGTGAATCAGTGGCCTCAAACATATTCCAATAATCAACCCTTTAAAATTTAGTACCACAATATTCTACCTCTAGTTAGCTTCAATCTTATAAGATGAATGTCTCCAAATACTTATATCAATTTCCTACTTCTTGGAATGCTTTGTAAAACCTTCTACTATATGTTTACTGAATAGTAGTTTGTTAATTTACCAAAAGATAGTAAATTATGTAAAGTATATCGATCAATCCAATTAAGTTATGTGTGATGAAAAACACTAAAGTAATGACTTATAAACACATTGAGACATGGATTTTTAACGTGGAAACCCTATTAAGGGAAAAACCACTTGGGACTAGTAACCCAAAATTTTCACTCTTCTGAAGTGAGCTTGGTGAAGAGCCAACCCTGTTAAAGGTTACAAACACATTGTTAGGTGTGACCTTGTTATAGGATTTAAAAGTTTAGTCTGTCACTTGACATCGGGCATCTCTATTCTACCATCCTTGATCAAACCCTCACTTGGCCTATCACTAGATATTTGGCATCTCATGCTATCTTCATTCTCAAAAAATTTTATACTCCTTGGGATGTACCTCAATATAGAAATGACATTTAAATCTTGGTCAATTAAGAGACTTTATGAATCAATGGTTAAACCGAAACAGTATGATCTGGTCACATACACAACTTATACTTGCAGATTTTCAGATATATTTTAATCTCATAAAACTATTCTAATCAATATAACTCTATTTATACCTTTTCTCTACTTTGTTTCTACTCGGTGATGTTGTGCTCTATTTTTTGGTGTCTGCAGAAATCTTTAGCTCTTTCCTCAGCTTGTTGATCGGCACTATATGAAGTTTCTCTTCATCATTTTCTCTTCAACATCCTCTTTTTATACATTCACCCACACCAGTTTGTAATGAATTTATTTATCTCTTTATAGACATGATGTCACAGTTGTTAGGTTCTTGATCTTCTTGAGCTTGGCATGATCCACAATTATTGCCAATTAGATTTAAAGCAAAGCTCCTATTTTATCTCATTGAGATCTTCTTGCCAACTCGACAAAACAACTTTAAATCATTTACTTGTCTCTGGCTTATCTTGTCGATGAAAACAATGATAACTACCAGATAACTCTATATTTATCTCTAATAGCTAGATATTTTATCATTTTTTAACTTAAGTTATTTTCTGTGTTTAACTCTCTGATAGCATCAGTCAACACTTCAGTTCTCCTCGGGCTTTTCTGTCGATTTACACTATGTTTCTGGTGATCAGGTTTTCAAGTGATTCTGCTCATCGATAATACTCATCGATGTTGTTGCTCAAGTATCACTATGACTTGACTATTGGTGATCTCTATCTATCGGGTTCCACTGACCATCGGTCTTTGTAGTCACATTGTGAATACTTGTCTTTTATGCATTATAGAAAGCATAATCTTTATCTATCTCATTCTCTGAAGTATTTGACACTTTGATTATAACCAATTAGATTATATCAAGTTGAAATCAATGAAAATACAATTCATTAATTGATTTAATGTCTTGCATTATTCTTCTGCATTTCAGTGATAAACTTAACATCTTTAAAAATTCAATCATCTACATGTCACCAGTTAAAGTTTAAGTAATTGTAAATATGGTTGAGTTGGTAGATTACCTATTCACCCCCCCCTTAGTATTGTGATCTCAGGTCTAACACTTTCTACTCCATTCCTCTTTCTTACTAGCTTGTACCTACTTTCCTTGATCATGTCTTGTATTCCTATAAATAGTTTCTACCTTGTACAATAAGGAAAAGAATGTAAGGAGTGACTTGACTTCATGAGTTCCTTATTGTCTTAGGATGAAATGGTCATACTAGGATGATGATATGGAGACTCCTAGCTACCCCCTGTGTCATCTTGAACTCAAATTAGGTCACTCCTAAGACCTCTTAGGGTTTCCTCAATCCACCCTCTAACACTTGGAAAGAACCAATTCCTTCCCTCTACCAAGAATCTTCCTATCTTGAAAGGTTCCTAATCTTTGTTCTTTGAAAGAACTCTCCTCACCTATGCTTCCCAAATCCTAACCATTGTTTTGTATTGTAGGAGTGCTAGGAATTCATTCAAATCTATTATTGATTCCTAAAATGGGTCTTAACTTGCCAAGTTTATCCATTTCTGCATCACTCACTAGTTTCCTATCTTTTAAGCCTTGTAGCCTTTTTTACCAATTAGGCCTCCTACAATCTAAGAATCTACAATTTCAGGTGAAAATTCTCAAAGGACCACCAAATTTGTATTGGTAGTTCACACTTATGATGAAAGAGCTCCAAGATTTTCTTGGTTTCAGGTCCTAACTCTATCTGTACACCCTATTTTAGAAATAGGGCTTTTTGCTTGATTCTAGACTAGTCTGTGGTCTTTGGCTTCAAAAATTTGCAAAAATGTTTCTTGGGAACTCCTCCTTGTTCTTGAGTACCTTAAAAAAACATACCAAAACATCCATGGCCTTCTTGGCTCATTAACACATCCCTCTTGCATTTAATACACTCTTTTAGACAGTCTTCCTAGCCGGGCTTCATCCATAACTCGCCTAGGGAAAGACTTTAAAAATCAGTGCACTAACTTTCAGAGCTCCACCTTGTCGATTCTTGAAGATTAATGAACCTATTCTCCATCCCCAAGGGGTCATACATAACATATGATGTGAAGTGGAGATAGGTCCATATCTTTGCAACACTGTCAAAACTAGACAACAAATTGTAGAAAAAAACTAATTTACAAAATGTAGAAGAAAAGTAACTAACAAAAAAACTAACCACTAAAACAACACTATAACATTATAAACAATGGATTCGATGAGCTATAGTATCAAATTCAATCCATATAAGCTAACTTTCACATAGTTTACATTAAAACTCACTGCTTTCTTAGTATTCAGTCCTTACACAATGACCTCTGAACGCATAAATTAGGGTTTTCTTAGCATATATAGTCTACCTCATGTGTCTAACCCCTTGGATAAAATTAATCCACCTTAAGCACCGAAATCCTTAAGACAACCAAAATGTTGTTAGCAACTTTTGAAAATTTGCAAATGTTGCATAGCAACATTTTTACATCTTTGACATCTTTTCACTTTGTGAGTGATTTAACTCCAATCTAACCTAACTAACCTAAGTTAGACCACCTAGGGTATCCAAGGACCCTAAGAACATCCATTTCATCACCTTTCCACTTGATGACATCATCAAGTATAGTACATTAAATGCACTAGAATGAAAGCCTCTAGCTTAAAAAGTGAGCACTAATAAGATCTACTTATACCACACTTGGTCCACATGACCTTATATATTTGTAATGCCCTTCAAGAGGGTCTTTCACACTTTGTCACACCAAAAATGAGATAACCAACTGGCTTCTCAGAGGTTCTCTTGCACCATACTACCAAGGCTAAGAACTTAAGTCACCTCTAGGGAAAGGAGATTAGGATCAACTCCCTGCTTCTTGAATTCATTCTCAGCTACCCAAGTAGCTTCAACTTTTGACTTTCCTTCCCACTAAATGAGATGCTCCATGTAGGTTCCCTGCCTGATCTTTTTCTTCACTCTAGAGTCTAAAACCTTCACAGCCACTAGTTTAGGTGTATGGGAAATTTGAACATCTTTTGTTATGTATTTACTATCTGACTATGATTCAGTAGGTACTGGTGTAGGCCCTTTATACTGTACGAAATCCCACACATTAAAAACAAGAGACATTGCCAAGTCTGATGGTAAGTCTATTTTATAAGCATTGTGTCCATACTTTGCAACAATAATTTGTCCTCATTTAAAGTTTGGTGGGGACTCCATTCTACAACCTAGATTTTTTAAGATGTACCATCACAAGATCACCCACAGCAAACTGAATATCTCTTGTTCTTTCATCAACTTTGGTTTTCAATTTTTGTGTAGCCTCTTGGAGCTTCTTCTTCACTTGGTGATGAACCTCCTTCATTGATTGAGTGAATTCTTCTTCATATGCACTCTTTCCTTTTTCTTTTTTTCCAAGTGTCTTAACTCCAACACACCTCTAGGGTGTAGCCCATAAACTATTTCAAAAGGGCTTTTTCCTACTGTTCTATTTACACTGTCATTATAGGCATACTTTGCCTGTGGTAGCAACTGATCCCACATCACTCCATACTCCTTTTTCAAGCATCTAAGGAGATTACCTAGCACTCTATTAATGAATTTAGTCTAACCATTAATTTGGGGATGGTAGGATGATCCAAATGATAGGTTAGTTCCTAACCTTGTCCACAAGGTCTTCAATAAATGACCCATAAATTTTACATCTCTGTCAGATACTATGCTTAGGGGCAAGCCATGAATCTGTACCACCTCTTTAAAGAACAAATTTGCAATATGACTGGAATCATGAGTAGTTTTGCAAGTAATGAAGTGGCTCATCTTGCTAAACCTATCTACAACCACAAATATACTATCTAAATAAGTCTTGGTTCTAGGAAACCCAACCACAAAATCCATACTAATACATTCCCAAGGCCTATGATGAATGGGTAGAGGTTGATACAAACCTACATTAGATGAGGTACCTTTAGCTTTTTGACAAAACAAGCATTGATCTACATACTTCTTGATGTCCTTCTACATCTTATGTCAATAATAGAACCTTTGCACTAGTTCTAGTGTTTTGTTTAGGCAAAAATGCCCATTTAAGCTCTGATTGTGCTTCTCTTGGATAACATTCTCCCTCATAGATCCCTTAGGAATACATAATTGTCCTCCTCTAAATAAGAGATCATTCTGAATAGTATAGTCTACAAATTGACTATGAAAATGGTTTTTGAAGTCTTTACATACCTTGTATGCTTCCGAGAAGTCCTCATCTCCTTCATAAAGCTCCTTGAAGCTATCTAAGCCTATACTTTGTAGCTATACCTCTTGGACTATCAAGAGTCTCCTACTCAAAGCATCAACCACCTTATTCAACTATCCTTTCTTATGTTTTATAGTGAAGGTATAGGCCTGCAAATATTCCATCCATTTGAGATGTCTATTGCTCAACTTCTCCTGAGAATTGATAAAGCTCAAAGCTTTGTTATCAGTATAAACCAAAAATTATTTTGGTAACAAATAGTACCTCCACTTTCTCAAGGATTGCACCAATGCATATAACTCTAGGTTATAAGAAGAATATCTCTTCTTGGCCTCATTCAAATTTTCACTATAAATGCCACTGACCTATTCTCTTGATTCAATACTGCCCCAACAGCTATGCCACTTGCATCACATTCAAGGGTGAATAACTTATCAAAGTTTGGAAAAACCAAAATAGGGCGTGTAGCTACTCTCTTTTTCAACCACTCAAAACCTTTACCAGCCTCTAGAGTCCATTTTAATTTTGTTTTCACTCCACCTTTACTTGTATCTAAAAATGGTGCACATATCTCACTAAAACCTCTAATGAACTTCCTATAAAATTTGGCAAGTCCATGAAAGCTCCTTACCTCAGTGCTGCATTTAGGGCAAGGCCAATTTAGTATTGCTTCAACTTTACTAGGATCCATCTTCAAGGTTCCTTGAGACACCACAAAATCAAGATAGATCAGCTCTTGTTTCATAAATTCACTTTTTTCCAAGTTAATGGAAAACTTCTCCTCATGAAGTTTCTTCATCACAATCTACAAATGTTGGAGGCGTTCCTCCTCAGTCTTACTAAAAATTAGGATATCATCTAGGTACACAACTACAAATCTGCCTATGTAGTCCTTCAACACCTCATTCATCAACCTCATAAAGGTGTTTGGAGCATTTCTAAGCCCAAAGGGCATGACCAACCATTCATAGAGCCCTTCTATGGTCTTGAATGTAGTTTTCCATTAATCTCCCTCCTTAATTCTAATTTGATGGTACCCACTCTTCAAATCCAACTTGGTGTAGTACCTTGCTCCCCCCAAACAATCCATAAGATCTTTGATCCTAGGAATGGGAAATTTGTACCTTATAGTGATCCTATTAATTTTCCTTGAATCTGTACAAAGCCTCCACTTACCTCCCTTCTTGGATGCTAGAACTACCGGCACTACACATGAGCTAATGCTTTGTCTGATTAGACCTTGGTCCAAAAGTTCTTGGACTTGACTAGCTATCTCCTTGTTTTGATCAGGAGTCCCCTTGTATGCAACTTTATTTGGTAGAGATTCTCCTGGTATAAAATCAATTTGATGACTTATGGCTCTCAGAGGTGGTAACATTGTAGGTGACCCATCGCTAATAATTTCCTTAAACTCCTTCAATAACTCCTGCACCTCCTTTGGTAATGGTGCTTGTTCCACCTTCTTCTCTTCACTAGGCTTAATCATGATAGCATAGTGTGTTCCTTCTCCATTCTTTACTTCCTGCATGTATTCTTTAACCCCTTGTAATAAGACATTAGGTCTTGCTGATGTAGACCCCTCATGATCCATGAGTGACTGAAATTTGTAAGTGACCCCATCTTTCTTGAAAATATAAGAGTTCTTCTCTCCATCATGAACTACCTTCCTATCAAATTTCCATGGCCTACCTAAGAGTAGGTGGCATGCATCTATTGGGAGTATATCACACAAATTTCTGTCCACATATTTTCCTTTTGAAAAATCAACCCATGCTTGCTCATTTACAAGAACATGTTGTCCCTTATTCAACCATGTGACTCTATAAGGGTTTGTATGAGGTATCTTGATTAATCCTAGTTTGCTGAGTGCCTCCTTTGAGATGATGTTATCAGTAGACCCTGAGTCTATGATCATCTTACAAACTTTTCCAAGTATTTTTCACTTCACTCTGAAAAGTGCCCTCCTTTGTTTAGCTTCATCTTTTATAGGCTCTTTACTGAGTATCCTCCTAATCATTAGATTCTCCCCACTCTCTGAATCAAGATTAATTTCAAGACCTTTAACACTGTTAGTCTCTTCTTGGGCAATGTATTTTACCATCTTCTCACCATGTGAACTAAAAGCCTTCTCAGGGAATCTATAGGTTGGATGGCCTAGTTGATTACAATGAAAAAATTTCATATTTTCAAAGTGTGAAGCTTTGTCTGAACCTCCAAATCTGCCCCTTCCTCCACCTTGGAAACCTCTACCTCTATTCATATTTCCTCTTCCACTGGTTTCATTGACTATCTCAATCAATTTGGATTCTCCTTGAGACCTATACTCACTGCCTCTGCCTGCAAAGATACCTCTATGTCCTCTATTTTATTTTCCTCTACCTCTTCCCCTTGAGGTCTGATCATGTTTTCATTTTCTTTTCTCTTCTATCTTCAAAGACATTTCATAGCATTGTCTCACACTTGTTAGGGTAGTAAGACTCATCTCTTCTTGGATAGCCATTTGAGTACATTCTAAAATCTAGCCAATTTGATAGACTCATCCTCCAATATCTTTGACCTTAGGCATAAATTTTTGGACTCGTCGGTATGTGCTTGAACATCTAAGTCTTTCTGTCAGAGGTTTTGTCTCCTTATATGCATCTGCACCTCATAATCATAAGGTTAATAAGTCTATTTCATATTAGCTAAAATGCCCTTCCATGTAACAATAGGGTTCTTTCCCTCTTTCTCTCTCTTAGTCTAAACATATTTCCACCAGGTAAGTGCTGGTACCCTCAACCTATACTTAGAAACCTTTAACTTTTGAGCATCTATTATGCCATCACATTCGAGGTGATTCTCAAGACTGTCTATCCAGTCCATGACTAGATCAACATCCATTTATCCACTAAAAAGTGGTACACCCTCCAAAGATTTTCCACTTAAGGCCTTGAGTGCCTTCAAGAAGGGTTCTTCTAGTAAGACAGAGTCAGGAGTGGGTGCTTCTTCCTCTAATTCCAACTCCTTCTCCTTATCTTCTTTTTCCTCTTTTTGGTCTACCTTGTCCTTCACTTTATCTACCTTGTCTTGGACTTCTCCTAAGAGTTTCTCTAATTGACTCAATATTTCTCTTAGTAGTCTATTATCCTTTTCTTTTTCTTTAACCTTCTTGGCCAATTTAGCATTGGTCACCATCTTGCTAGATGCACTTGACTCTTCACTTGACTCTTTGGTCTGCAACATTCACTAACTGCAACACTTCTTATCCCAAATCTTGAACCTATTCTGTTTCAGATTAGCTAGAATGCCCTTCCATGTAACAATAGCGTTCTTGCCCTCTTTCTCTCTCTCATTATGAACATATTTCCACCAGGTAAGTGCTAATACCCTCAACCTATACTTAGCGACCTTTAAATTTTGAGCATCTATTATGCCATCACATTCGAAGTGATTCTCAAGACTGTCTATCCAGTCCATGACTAGATCAACATCCATTTATCCACTAAAAAGTGATACACCCTCTAAAGATTTTCCACTTAAGGCCATGAGTGCCTTCAAGAAGGGTTCTTCTAGTAAGACATGGTCAAGAGTAGGTTCTTCTTCCTCTAAGTCCAACTCCTTCTCCTTATCTTCTTTTTCCTCTTTTTGGTCTACCTTGTCCTTCACTTTATCTGCCTTGTCTTGGACTTCTCCTAAGAGTTTCTCTAATTGACTCAATCTTTCTCTTAGCAGTCTATTATCCTCTTCTTGTTCTTCAACCTTCTTGGCCAATTCAGCATTGGTAACCATCTTTCTAGATGCACTTGACTCTTTGGTCCGCAACATTCACTAACTGCAACACTTCTTATCCCAAATCTTGAACCTATGCATTGATACCACTCTGATAAGGAGACTCCTAGCTACCTACTGAGTCATCTTGAACTCAACTTAGGTCATTCCTAGGGCCTCTTAGGGTTTCCTCAATCCACCCTATAACACTTGGAAACAACCAATTCCTTCCCTCTACCAAGAATCTTCCTATCTTGAAAGGTTCCTAATCTTTGTTCTTTGCAAGAACTCTCCTCACCTATGCTTCCCAAGCCCTAATCATTGTTTTTTATTATAGGAGGGATAGGGCTTAATTCAAATCCATTCTTGATTCCCAAAAAATGAGTCTTAACTTGCCAAGTTTATCCATTTCTCCTTCGCTCACTAGTTTCCTATCTTTTAGGCCTTGTAGCCTTTTTCACCAATTAGGCCTCCTACAATCTAGGAATCTGCAATTTTAGTTGAAACTTCTCAAAGGACCCCCAAATGTGTTTTGTAAGTTCACACTTATGATGCAATACCTCCATTATTTTCTTGGTTTAAGGTCCTAACTCTCTCTCTATACACCCTGTTTCACAAATAGGGCTTTTCGCTTGATTCTAGACCAGTCTGTGGTCTTTGGCTTCAAAAATTGGCAACAAGGTTTCTTGGGAACTCCTCCTTGTTCTTGAGTACATTAACAACACATAAAAACACTTCCATGGACTTATTGGCTCATGAACACATCCCTCCTACATTTACTACACTCTCTTAGATAGTCTTCCTAGCCGGGCTTCATCCATAGCTCGCCTAGGGAAAGACTTTAAAAATCAGTGCAATTGCTCTCAGAGCTCCGCCTTGTGGATTCTTGAAGCTTAGTGAACCTAGTCCCCATCCCTAAGAGGCCATATAGAACCTATAGTGGGAAGTGGAGTTAGGTCCACATCTTTGCAACACTATCAAAACTAGACAACAAACTGTACAAAAGAAACTAATTTACAAAATGCAGAAGAAAAGTAACTACCAAACAAACTAACTACTGAACAAAACACTATAACATTCCCAACAATGGATTCCACGAGCTACAATATCAAATTAAATCTATATAAGCTAACTTTCACATTGTTTACATTAAAACTCACTACTTTCTCAGTATTCAATCCATACACAATGACCTCTGAATCCATAAATTAGGGTTTTCTTAGAATATATAGTCTACCTCATTTTTCTAACCCCTTGGACAAAATTATTCCACCTTAAAGACTTAAATCGTTAAGACAACCAAAATTTTGTCAGCAACTTTTGAAAAGTTGCAAATGTTGCATACCAACATTTTTACATCTTTGACATCTTTTCACTTTGTGAGTTATTTAACTCCAATCTAGCCTAACTAACCTAAGTTAGACAACCTAGGGTATCCAAGGACCCTAATAAAATCCATTTCATCACCCTGCACTTGATGACATCATCAAGTACAGTACATTAAATGAACTAGACTAAAAGCCTCTAGCGTAAAAAGTGAGCACTAACAAGATCTACTCACACTACATTTGGTCCACATGACCTTATATATTTACAATGCACTTAAAGAGGGTCTTTCACACTTTGTCACACCAAAAATGAGATAACCAACTGGCTTTTGATGGGTGCTCCTACACTAGATGACCTTCTCATGAGCCCCCAATGATCTTGATCTTAGACCTTTGGCCCTTTCCATGGAAAGGTGGATTTTGTTGGGACAAAATTGTGGATGATAATTGAGGTAAAATATTCCTTATGATCCTATTGGATTTGTTGAATCAATATTTGAGAAAGTTATATATATATTTTTACTAAGTGTTAATACAAGAGTTTTTAATCTTTACAAAGGCATTGTGCCTATATGGAAAAGGGCCAAAAAATATACATTAAGAAAATATGAAAACAAAATCTAAAGGCACAAAACTTGGAATTAAAAATATGACCCATTCCCCTTACATTTTCATGTGATAGGAATTTTTCAAGGAATTTTGATAGGAACTATATCAAATTACCCAGAATTATAAAAAAAGACTTATCTAAAATTTAAATTTAGTTCCCACACAAGAGAAGAATATATTTTTCACACAAAATCAGATTGTAATTCTCACACACCCTATTTTCAAAGAATATACTACTTATTAATGTGACAATCCAATAAATAATATTAACTCTAAATTCACAAAATGAAGAAATGCATAAACTTTCAACTAAGTACTAGCACACAATTCTTTTTGAAATTCTCTAAGTAATACAAGCAGTGGGATTGCCTCCATGGTTCCCAAGTTATGAGTTAAAAATTTCAACCTTAGACTAGAACAATCACACACATAGTCATTCCTCAGATTGAGTTTGAAACAATAATGTATTCATATATTATGTATTATCAAATTTTATCATATAAATACATTTATATACTAATAGATTATGATAATAAAAAGTGTGATTTTTTTTGGGATCACAACCACTAAAACAAATTGTCTGCTAAAAATAGATTAAAAGTAATAGGTCATTACAATGGGAAAAAAATTAAAACTATTCTTCAAAAAAAAATTGGTTGCCCTATGTATTTCTAACTGTTTAATTCCCATTGGTCAATTCCATGATCCACATGCCCAACAAGTACAATATTTTCTTTAACTATTTGTCATGAAACAATTAGCATTATTAGAGTTTTATCTAGTTTTAACAACCTAACTTTTCATTCATAATTTTTTAAATATATAAGTTACATCAAAAGATGGTGACATGAAGAAAAAAAAATGTGAGGGTAAAGAGGAAAATAATTGGATTGTATATGCTCATCATTTCCCCCTAGCTGAATAGTTTCCATGTCATCATGCAAACAAAAAGTAGCACAAAATAATTAGCTAATATAGGGTACTACTAATTTTTTTGTTCTAGAGATACTTAAATTTCTATATATGCTCTTCATGCTCCCAAATGGATATCCGAGGTTCACTAGGATGGATTAAATGAGAAAGTTGAGCCTTAATTTCAATAATTTTTGTAGCCTAGGATTGGTTAACTAAACACTCCTCTTGTAGTTGAGCTTGCAGAGTTTGAGCCTTGTCTTTGTGTTGATTAACTAGATCCCTCAAGGTCTAAATTTCCTCCTTTAATTTCAAAATAAGATTATGTTCCTCTCTCTCTGCACTCATTTCCTATCTATCCCATGGAGGTGACTTATGTCATGTTTTTGTTCAATGTTCTCTATCAATTTTGTTGACACCTAATTTTGAGAGTATTAAATAGATAGGGAAGTATACTTCACTGATATATTCTTCTTCCTTTTTCATTTAATAATGTATAGTATTTGAAAATTGTAATGATTGTTCTGTGTATGCAATTTTCAAGTATAAACACCTATTAGATTACATGGAAAAATAAAAATTCTTTATTGTAATTAATTTTTTTATATTTTCAGAAGTGGGAAATGATTTGAGGTGAAATACGATATTTTGGAAGGAGAAATAAAATGTAATTAGACAAAAGGGTGGCGATCGGGAGTTGAACACTCAACCTCTCAAGCCAACCCTTTTCCTAACTACCCATCCTACCCTAACCAATTGTTCTATTATATTCCTTGAAAGTAATGGTTAGGATGGAAAGATATGATTATAACATTTTCAGCTTATAGTAATTAAAATGGATAATTTTGTGAGTAATATTTCATATTGATGATTTAAGATATTAATATATTTATTTATTTACTTTGTGTAATATTTGTTATTTTTAAGGTTATTTTTATAAAATAAATTGATTTACCTTAAAAAGTGAAGTATATTTACATTTCCCATGGAATGGAATTGTAGAAGGATATTTATTTTGAGATATGTTATTCTTACCTTGGTTATTTTGAAAATATTTATTAAGGTAAATTATTTAATTGTAGGGTTACTTTTATGTTCTTTTTAATTTTAAATAAATCTACCCTATAGTGAAAATATTGATTTTGAGGATATATTTTTAGGGCTCAAACTTCTTTTACATTTTGTTATAATGCTTTTGGCTTATATTATAACATTATTTTATAAAGAGTATTATGACCAATATGAATAATAAATTTTAAATGATTTTTGCAGGAATACATTTACAATTTATGGAGTGAAAAGGAAGATTATTTCAACAAAAGCATCAAATGAAGATTGGATAATCACATACATTAATCTTTTGGATAATTAATATTTTATATTGTAAAATTAATGTTGCAGTTAGTGATTATATTTTAGTTTTGAACAGACGCGTTGATCTGAAGCGTATATGCATACGTAAAACTTTATAAATATGGGATATGAGGACCAATGTAATGGAGATCATTACAGATACATTTTAATAGGGGTAGAATTGATCGACAACTACAACATGGAAATTAATAAAGATAAGTGTTTTTCACTTCCACCTGTGTAATGTTTTTTCAATTCCCTCAATTAGTCCCTTGGATAAATCTGCATTAAGGATTTGCTTCATTGTGTTGAATTCTCATGATATTATAGTTTGAAATAAATATACAGTTTGAATATCAACTGAAAGATCTGCGAATCTTCCTTTGTTTTTGTCGGTCTCTTGAATAGAGTTAAATTTGATAAGACTAACTGTGTATTTGTATTTCAATTATAATTCGTATAGAAGCCCTTGAAGTGATAGGCTTGTTTTAATATTAGCAAGTTATTGAAACTGTCTCTAAGGTTGAACGTAGAGTTGAGGATTGGATTGACTCCATTGCCCAGGGTCAAAAAAAGAACTGGTCTTGTTAATTTTTGGAATTTGGTCATCTTATTCATTGTTAATAGTTTTTTCATTCTATTTCATTAATTTTATTTCATTTTACACATTTTCATTCAAACGATTTTACGATTAACAAAATCATTCATTATTTGTAGTTCTAAATTGATTTCATTTTGATTTCTTCAAATCTACTTGCCACTTGGAGAGATCAGTTAAGTTCCATACAAAAGTTAATCTACTCTAAAAGGCCTCAAACAAGTTGAGGTATAGGCCTACCAACCTCAGTTTCGTAGACCTAGAATTGCAGAGGTATCATCCCTCTACTTTGGTTGAACCTGACAATTGGCCAAAAAACTATTGGATTTCCCAGCATTGGATTGGCAAGTCCATAGGAAATCCAATCCAGCATTTTTGGGCACCAAAAAATTGGGGACTCTGTTGGGGAGTTGTTTTAAAGAAATTTTAGAATTTTTGGTTGACATTTTGAAAGATTTCAAATTTATTTTTGAAGCAAGAAAGAAGTGATAATTTTCCTCAAGACATTTGAGGTGGCGACTCTGTAAAATATTTTCAAGATAGGACTCTGCTGGGAGGTAAGAATTCAAGATATGTTTATATTTTCCTTCTGATAAGAAGGTGGCGACTCCACTAAGGGAAAGAACCTAGAGGGAATGACTGTTTCAGATGGCATCAGGCCGTTGAATTTTAGAGGATTCAATTTTTTTCCAAATAAGTTATTTTTGCAAATTGCACAAGTTGTACCAAGGTTTTACGGTGAATATAATGAATCAGTAAAATGACATTTAAAGGCATTCTATTCATTCATAGAATATTTTAAAATTGATGAAGAAGGTCAGGTGATGATTCTATTTTCCAAAATGTTTAGGGATTATGCAAGAAAAGCATATGAGTCATTACCCACACATAGCATTTCATCATGGAAGGAATTTTAAGAATGGTTTGCGTATGAATTTTACAATGCAAGTGATGAAGAAGACAATGAGTGTTGTGACTATGAAGAAAAAATCAAAATTACACTATGGAAGATGATCTTTATATGGTTCCCCAAGATGCATACACAGAATAAAATACATACCAGACATGTGAAGAAAATAATAACTCTATCCCTAGTTTCATAGCTAAGATGATTAAACATTTACTTTGTGTTGAATCCATCAAAGAAGAGAGTGTGAAAGAAAATGAAATGGTAATTGATTCATGTATGGCTGACTCTTCTGACAATTTAACATGTGAATTAAATGCAGATAATGAAGTAGATCAGGAAGAAAATCTCCTCGGTACAAAACAAATTTCAGATTTTTTGGATGTTGAATATCATAAGTATGTGCAAAAGAATAGTCCAAATTATTTCTATACTCATCCAGATAAGCATATTCAGGTTGTATTTGATGAAATAGAAAGTAAATCTCAAGAGGCTAAAATACTTCAAGAAGAAAATATTTCTATGAAAGATTCCCAAAATTTCCTGAACAGTGAAGACAAAATATTGCAAAATGAATCACATTAACATGAGGAGGTCTTAATAGATAAAGATTTTGATATTATGAGTCAAGAAGATGAGTTTTTGAAGGATGTATTCAATAATTATATTTGTTGTCATCCTCCAAATAATACTTCATTGTGCAATGAGGAGTTGAAAATGATATCTCGAGAACATGCTTTACCTACATTCAAAAATTCATCGAGAGAGAGTTCAGAAAATAATAAAATTAGAAATCATCTTGTAGAAATAGAACAAGTTGTAAATTCAGAAAATGTATTGCAACATGAGGGGAAAAATTAGTTTTATGACATTCAAATTTCTGATCATTATTATGAAGTTTGCAATCTTCTTCAGTCTCTATGTGATACAAGGAAGGATTTGGAATATAATGAATCTTCAACTAGGCAAAGGATACATTGGATAAGTGATTATAGAAATAGAGGTCATCATATCAAATACAAAGGAAGTTACAATAGTTTATTTCTAGTTTAGATGACACTGATGGCATTTGTCCATAAAGGGAGTCATGATCAACTTGTTCAAAATAATGATCTGAGCAATAGTAATATCTTCACAATGATCTCGTTGCTACTTGATCAAAACCAAGTCTTTGATAGAGGAAAGCACTGGCATTTAGCTATTTGATTATAGTATCTGAGGGAGTTGTTTCATCCTTTGTGTATTATATTATTTTTGAGTTGTTTTAGTTATTTTAATAGATTCAATTTCTTGCATACCTTTAATTTTGTATTTTGTTATTTTATTTTATATGCACTTTACATTAGTGGTGTGATATCAGTCTTCACTCATGCCAAGAAGAAAATGGGGAATTTGATGCCATATGTTGAAACAAAAATATAACAAATCAGAGAGCTGAAAGGACAACTTTGTGCTTACTTTCAAGGGAATTATATTCTCTCTATTTTTTTTAAGTATTTCATATTTTTATGCCTTGCAGAATCGTACACCATAACATTAATAGTTTGAATATAATTAAATATTATAGTGTTACATTATTATGTTGAAATTATAGTAATATTCAATTTTTCATAATTATATTATGTGTGATTATAAGTGCTAGAGAGTACTGGGCAATGTTTTTTTGAGTGAATAGCTTATTTCACATGCCAGTTCATTTAAGATAACGCTTTGTCCCGTTTCCAGCTAGTTAAAACAACATACAAACATTAGAGAATTTGATTCTCGTGCAAATGATTTAGGCCTATTTTTGGGTCACTTTGAAGCAAAATAACATTTTTTTTAATGCCCGAGATGTTCCCAGCCAGGTTGTATATGAGTTGGGGGCATTTTTTAGAAAAAATTAAGCACTTTTTGGTGTCAAAACATGTCTGAAACAACATAGATTTATTAACTACAAGCTAAAGTGGAAAAGAACAAAATAAGTGACAAGAAAGATTTTAAGAAAATATCACTAGAGCAATTGAAGTAGGAATGGAAGCTCATTAAGTGCAAAGTATTTTTCTACTAAATATTTATATACCTACATAGAGCTATATTATTTTGTTTTATCTGTTGGAGTTAACTGCAAGGATAATAATTGCTGGAAAATGCTCATGCATGTCTCAAAATTTTCAAATATCTGATTTCTTCAATAGATATTGATATCAAATGCTGATAATCTATTGGTAGACATTTTCAGCAACACATGTACAATACCAAAGTAATCAGTTCAAAATATTTGATCTACATTTAATGGTTTATGTTCTTGGAATATATCCAGAAATTGTGGACAAATTCAATGAAATTTAAAGCCCAATTCAAACATATTAGTAGCATGTAGAGGTATTTAGAAAGTTCTTCCAGAACCAAACAATGGGTGGTGCATGGGGATAAAGATTCATTGAACACCAATGAAATCTTCTAATACAACTCAGCGAAAACATCCATGTATTTATAGAAACCCTAAATCCATCAAGGAATTGGTGTGGTTGGAGTTTAGCTATACTGATGTCCAATGAGATCTATTGACTAATTCCATCAGACATCAGGGTAATGGATTTCATGCTCACCCAAGAAGCTAAAGCTATGCCAATGAGTTTTATGTGGGGCCCAAGGATTCAAATGATTTTATGGAGAAGATTTAAAGAGGTAATACATTTATTTCATCATGGTTAGTAGTGTTGATTTTAATAAATTTTTGGTATTATATTAACATTACATTTCAAGTGGTCTACTCTCTAGAGAATACTAGATTCTCATTGTGTCCAGGTATGGGCACTCATCCCTAATTGGAGCCACTATTGACACCTAATTTTGTGAGTATTAAATAGATAGGGAGGTATACTTCATTGATATATTCTTCTTCCTTTTTCATTTAATAATGTATATTATTTGAAAATCGTAACGATTGTTTTGTGTATGCAATTTTCAAGTATAAACACCTATTAGATTACATGAAAAAATAAAAATGCTTTATTGTAATAAATGTTTTTATATTTTCAAAAGTGGGAAATTATTTGAGGTGAAATAAGATATTTTGGAAGGAGAAATAAAACGTACTTGTAGGCAAAAGGGTGGTGATCGGGAGTTGAACACTCAACCTCTCAAGCCTACCCTTTCCTAACTGCACATCCTACCCTAACCAATTGTTCTATTGTATTCCTTGAAAGTAATGGTTAGGATGGAAAGATATGATTATAACATTTTCACCTTATAGTAATTAAAATGGATAATTTTGTGACTAATATTTCACATTGATGCTTTAAGATATTAATATATTTATTTTTTACTTTATGTAATATTTGTTATTTTTAGGGTTATTTTTATAAAAGAAATTGATTTACCCTAAAAAGTGAAGTATATTTACATTTCCCATGGAATGGAATTGTAGAAGGATATTTATTTTAAGATATGTTCTTCTTACCTTGGTTATTTTGAAAATATTTATTAAGGTAAATTATTTAATTGTAGGGTTACTTTTATGCTCTTTTTAATTTTAAATAAATCTACCCTATAGTGAAAATATTGATTTTGAGGATATATTTTTAGGGCTAAAACTTCTTTTATATTTTGTTATAATGTTTTTGGCTTATATTATAATATTATTTTATAAAAAGTATTATGACCAATAAGAATAATAAATTTTAAATGATTTTTGCAGGAATACATTTATAATTTGTGGAGTGAAAAGGAAGATTATTTCAACAAAAGTATCAAATGAAGATTTGATTATCACATACATTAATCTTTTGGATAATTAATGTTTTATATTGTAAAATTAATGTTGTAGTTAGTGATTAGGTTTTAGTTTTGAACATACTCTTTGATCTGAAGTGTGTATGCATCCCTAAAACTTTATAAATATAGGATACGAGGACCAATGTAATGGAGATTATTACAGATACATTTTAATACGAGTGGAATTAATCAACAACTGCAACATGGATTCTAGTGTACCTTTTTTTGGAAATTAATAAAGATAAGTGTTTTTTGCTTCCACCTCTGTAATGTTTTTTCAATTCCCTCAATTAGTCCCTTGGATAAATCTGCATTAAGGATTTGCTTCATTCTGTTGAATTCTCATGATATTATAATTTGAAATAGATATACAGTTTGAATATTAACCGAAAGATCTGTGAATCTTCCTTTGTTTTTGTCGGTCTCTTGAACATAGTTAAATTTGATAAGACTAACTGTGTATTCGTATTTAAATTATAATTCATGTAGAAGCCCTTGAAGTGATAGGCCCTTTATAATATTAGCAAGTTATTGAAACTGTCTCTAAGGTTGAACGTAGAGTTGAGGATTGGATTGACTCCATTACCTAGGGTGAAAACAAGCACTGGTCTTGTTAATTTTTAGAATTTGGTCATCTTATTCATTGTTAATAGTTTTGTCATTCTATTTTGTTAATTTTATTTCATTTTACACATTTTTATTCAAGCAATTTTACAATTAACAAAATCATTCAGTATTTTCAGTTCTAAATTGATTTTATTTTGATTTATTCAAACCTACTTGCCACTTGGAGAGATCAGTTAAGTTCCATACACAAGTTATTCTTCTCTAAAAGGCCTCAAACAAGTTGAGGTATAGGCCTACCAGCCTCCGTTTTGCAGAGCCAAAATTGCAGAGGTATCAACCTGCTACTTTGGTTGAACCTGTTAGTTGGCCAAAAAACAATTGGAATTCCCAGCATTGGATTGGCAAGTCCATAGGAAATCCAATCCTGCATTTTCGAGCACCAACAAATTCATCTATTTTTTCTTCTTCCATTTGAGTTATGATAGGATTCTTAGGAAAATCTTCTTACTTTTCTTTACTCTTTTCCTCTTGAATAACAATAGAAGTTTCCTTATAATTATCCTCATCATTTGTTTTCTTTGTTTCATTTAATGTTTCCTCCCCCAAATTGTTTGTCAATCTATTTGGTCTTTGGAGACATAAGTTTCCTTTGAATTTATAGGAGCATCTAATATGACATTTTTCATAACTTCATTTAGATCTTTTTCTAACGGCGGACTACTAGAGGGTATATTTTTATACTCTTCTAGGATTATATTTATTTCTTTCTTATCTTAACTATTTCCTAGTAATGGACTGCCAAGAGGTGTTTGGGTCTACATTGTTACATTATCTTGTCTCTAATAAATTTTGGGTGAACCAACCAAAGAGTCAATGGTTTTTATATTAATGTTAGGAATTTTTGGTTCTTTAATTTCATTCTCTTATCCCTTATTTTCTCTCTCCCAATTTTAATTTATTTCTTTATGAGTTCAAATAAGACTTGTAGGTCTATGTCTGAAATCCTCATCTCTAGAACTAGAAAAGATACTAGCTACATTAGCCAATCTAATTTTGTTAGGGTTTCCCACTTCCTTTTACCCTTCTTATCACATTATTTTTTACTAATATTTTTCTCAAATAACCTTTTCTTTCCACTAGAAATTAGGGCTTGTTTTCTTGAGCTCTCTTTGGTCTCAATAATAATATTCTTGGATGCACTCTACATTACCTTGGTTCCTAAGCACCTTAGGGTTTTTTACGATACTTAAGAATCCTAATAGGGGTTTCTTCTTTTTCACTATACTATTCACTTTCACTAGGCTCTTTATTTTCTCTAGGGGAAGATTCTTCTTTAGAACATTTCTTCTTAAATGAATCCTCTATGAAAGAATCCTCTTCCTTAGAGGGTTCTGTACTAGTCTCCTGGTGTAAATGGGTAAATGAGTCCTAATAACCAAGGGAGAAGGTAACTCTTATTCTCTTATAATTAATCATTTTATCAAACCGTGGTGAGAAAAAACAATTGGTTTTGCCTTTTTCCATAGTTGTAAACATTTGTTGTAGTGAAAAAGTGGGAAATATGAAACATTGATGAACAATTATCTTCAGAAATTAAAATAAACTTGAAATTTTGGGGACAAAATTACATATACCTACCTTCACATTTTATGTAATAAATGAAATTTTTTCTAAATCCTTATAGTGACCTAGTAAAGAGTCTAATTTAGTGCCTTACCTAGAAACCATTTCTACAGATTCACCCTTTTAGAGAAACTTTTGGGTTGGTTTTAGGTTCACAACTTTCTTGGAATTACTAGATAATAAATTTTCTCCCATCAATGGAAACCTGAAGACATCCATAATTGTCTTGACTATGATTGTAATTGTTAAATCCTGGATGGTTTCTTGATTCTAATAAAAACTTTGTGCAAAATCCAACACAAATTTCTCACCATATCCTTTCAATCTCTTAGAGTAAACATCCTAATGAGTATATTTAAAAATATTTTAATTTTATTTTAATTTGTGCATTCAAGTAGGTTCATGGTGTGGGTGACAGGTTCACACAATGAGTCTAAAGGGAAGTGGACATTGTAGCACAATACTAGTAAAAGCAAATGTAAATCTAAATGTAGACGAGGGTTGAGAAAAATAGTTTTTACAAATAGTACTTAGCTCCAAATTTAGAAAAGGAGTATATTTGAAATAAGTAATACACAAAATTATAAAAGGTAATGAAAAATTATGGTGGGGTAGAAGGTGAATGGAGTAGACAAAATGACTAAGCTTTCCCCCCAAGTTGATTTGTCAAACCTTCCATAAGGTGACATACCATTTGCTGAAAGAAGAAAAAAAATTCAATTAATGGTAAAAAAAGAAAATCAAGGAACAAAATATTAATGAGTATTGCAAACACGGTGATGAGAAATGTAGAGGTAGCAGTGGGAAGAAAACATAAAATTTTGAAAAATTATCTAGTACATATCAACACAAAATGCATCAATGAGCTAGACAACTACAAAATGTATGAGTGGTAGAGCTCAATGCAATTTAAAAAAATTGACTACATGCACAATAATTGTGAATTTATATTGGAAATGACACAAGCAACATCAAGATTCCATCCCTGACTGTAAGAGGTGAGGAGAGATACCGACTCATTGAGTCAAAATAAAATATGAGAGCACACATCTTTAGCCCCAATTGTTAAGGGGAGATTTGAGGAATCAACTTAAACAAATAGGAGAATAATAGAAAAGAAGGAAAAGAGTCCATGAAGGATGACAAGAAAAGTGGAAGGTAGGACCCACATGAGTGGCATGTGATGAAAAAAATTGTAAATAATCCATGCAAGAAGAAAAATAATTAGATGTCAGCAGAAATAAGAGTCAACATGTTGGGCATAATAGATCCCACACAGCAAGTGGCAATAACATAGAATATGGTGAACCAAGACATAGATAGACAACAACATCCTTGTAGTCGAATGGTAGGAATGTTCTTGTCAAAGTAAAGAAAAGAAGAAATGAGGCCTACACTCAAAAAAGGATGTGATTGGAGTCTATATGAAGTAGTGTATTAATGACCACTTCTTACTTGTTTTTTCTTTTTATTTTTCCTTTTCTTATTTTTTACAATATTTGGTAACTACCCACATGGTTTGGAACCTAACATTGCCTATACATTTTGGACAAACTAATTTTCACATCCAGGTTTACTTGATAGTTAATATTTGTTGTAATTATAATTTTTAGATAGTAACTAGCCAATAATACGTGAACTTTTTCACTATTGGATCTTTTATTGCATTTTTTAAGAGTGGAAAAGATGCACATGACATTTGGATAGAGCATTGAGGTCCTTTTTCACATTGGAAGTGAAAGATGCCTTATAAATAAGTTGCATATACAATTTCAAGCAGTGACCATTAAAAATAAGGGTCATTTAGTTAGAGTCAACAACGTGTAAATTAACCACACCATTGTTATAGAAAAACTTTATTTCATAAGGGCCTTGTTAGTGAGTATCAAACTCATCCTTAAAATCTTAAAATCAAGAGTTGTAAAGTAGCACCCAATATCCTAGTTAAAGTAATTGTTAGTGAATGAAACAATCATGCAAAAAAGCACACTATTTTTGAACAACCTCAAAATGAAAAAGATCTTGTTGCTAGAGTTCATCAAGGGAATGTAAATTTTTAATTTATTCTTTCTGGGCATCAATTAGACTCATGCTAAGTTTAAGAGTAGTGAAAAGTGTCTTCACTTCAAATTCAATGGGTAAGACTTATTTTTTACCATAAAAAAACTCATACAAGGTAATACTTGTAGTAGTCTTCTGTGTTGTGTGATATTCATATACTTCCTGAGACATCTTGGCTACTCAATCCTTCTTGGAGTGCAATAGTTTTTGTGATGATTTTCTCGAGCTCTCAATTAGCAAATTCAACTTTTCTCATAGCTAGAGGATGGTAGGGTGAAGACTTACAATGTTGGAACTCGTATTCAAGAACTAAAAAGAAAACGTGTTCTAATGTAAATTGTGGTCCTTGATTTGTAACAATTTCTCATGGAGCACCAAAATTACTAAAAATCCTAGAATACAAAAAAAATTAGCAGCTTTATTGTTCCTAGCATATTTCAATGCTACAAAGTCCACCCATTTAGTAACAGAATATATACAAAACATGAAATATTATATATTCCTAGATGGAGGATTAATTTCTCACACAAAATAAAGACCCCATTTCTCAAAGGGTTTGATGGACAATAAGGGATGCAAAGGAATTTCATTTGAATTCATGGGACAACCCATCCATAGAGACTTATCACAATATTCAACATATTTATTACATTATTTTTATTTTTATTTTTGGGCAATAATATCCTATTATGAAATTTTATTGGTAGTCCATTAAGTGGTGAAATTTCCTCCACAAAATTTGGAAGGATATGCACACATTATTCCAAATATATCATCTTCAGCTATACAATGGTGCATAACATTATCAACTCCAGTTTAGAAGAGAAACCTATTGATCAATGTGTATTGGAAACTAAGGCCAATGACCTTTCTACATTATCTTGGTGACAAATACATAGGAAAGCTATACATCAATAGAAAATTTGCAATATCTATGAACTACAGACACTTTATTGAGATGGAAAATAAATATTTATCAAGAAAGGAATCATCAACTAGTGTCGGTTCCTTTTTCTTGTAACCTTGATAGAAAATATATAACCATATTTTCTCGATAGGGATTATCAAGTATAGTGATACCAAACTCTATTAACAACAACAACCATTTAATCACGTATCCTTTTACTACTAGTTTATTCATTACAAATATAATTTTAGAGTGATCAGTATGAATAAAAACCTTTTCAACTATTATATAATGACAAAATATATTTACTACATAAATGACATCCAAGAAATCATTTTCTATAATAGTATATTTTACCTCAGTGCCTAGGTTCTTATTGATAGAGTCAATGGAATATAAAATAAAATCTTATTTTTTCCCAAGGACAACATCCACTAAATTCTGTAAGGCATTAGTATGAATATGAAATAAAAATTCCTAATTAAGTCCTCATAACATCGGTGTTGAAATTAGGTTCCACTTGATTTCATCAATAGCATGTTAAAAGTCATTTATTCATGAAAAAATCATCCTTAACTAGCAAAATAAAAAGAGGGGTAGAAATTTTATTGAAAATCTAAATAAACCTTCTATAATATCCATCGCTCCTTGGTAAGCTACAAAATTCCTTTTGATCATTTGGTATAGGAAAGTCCTAAATTGTTCTGATCTATTTAGGATCCACGTCTATTCCTTTGGAAGAGATGTAATGACCCAATACATTTTCTTCACTCATCAAGATATCGCACTTTTCATAGCTCAAAGACATGTTAGTTTCAATAGAGAGCTTAAGTACCTTCTCTATATTTTCTTTAGATTCTTCATGTGTTTCACCATATATAATAAAATTATCCAAATATACTTCTACAAAATCATGTATGAGGTCAGATAATATACTTAAAACTACCATTTGGAAAGTGGTTAGTGTGTTACGTAATCCAAAGTGTATGGACAATTGAAAGTAGTCATACCAGATCTTTAGGCGCTAGATGAATCTTATTATATCCACTAAATATATCAAAGAAGGAGAAGCAAATATTCCTTGCAAGAGTATCTAAAACCTTATTAATAAATAGAAATGAAAAATGATCCCTTTTTGTGGCCTTATGAAGAGCCCCATGATCAATACATATTCTCCATTTAGCATTCTTTTAAGGAATAACCATTAAAGGGGAAACCAACTAGCTATAAGACATAGGATATATGAATCTTACATTTAATAGCTTTGTGATTCTTTAATAAAAATTTCATACAAGATGGGTTTTAGCCTCCATTGAGTTTTTCTTACATGTAGAATACCTTCTTCTATATAAATATAAATACTGACATCAATGAAAACTAAGAATGTGGTAATCTAACAATATCCATGTAGGGTCACTAATTATACCTATAAAATGGTTGTATGTTAGAGACCGAGAAGAAGTAGCCTGATCACATAACACAAAGGGATGAGTCATGTAGAACAAAGCAATCATTTCATGAAGACAAGGAAGATTAATCATGCCTTAATCAATGGCCTATGGATGGCCAAGCTATCCACTATTTCTTTATTACTATCTTATAGATGGCTAGATTTTTCCAATACATCTTTATTCTTTGAAAGAACTCAAGGAATGCAAGGGGCATTCACATTTATTTATTTTTATTATGTTTTTCCAAATTAATTTATTCATGTCCTCACTTACAATACACAACTCTACAATGAGTTTCCCTAGTGTATTCTTTGGGCCCAAAACCCAACTAAGAGCCACTCTCTAACTCTGACTCTAATACCCAAACCAAGCTCATCTCAATACCATGAATGAGGTAAATTCCAAAATCAAAGAAAATATCACAATGTATCAAAATCCACAAAGGGTCATGTTTCCCACCATAACACATGGTGCACCAAGTTGGCTCCAAGAAAAGAGTATGGGTCTCATAATACCCCATAATAAAAAATTATAAATATATTCCAATATTTGACGTCTTTAGAAGTGAAATGTCACAAATATGACATTTTAGAAAGAAAGTTAACAATTATGCAAGTGGTACACTTGATTGGCCTCAAAGTCCAGTGTAATGATCCAAAGATGGACCTTAATAAAATTGCACACATAATGTCAATACACCACATATAAACAAAACATTTATATTTTCAAAATACAAACTTTCACAAAATGTCATTCATGTAGAAAATATATTAATGGGGGACATCTTGGTTAATGGACCTCCAAAAACACTAAAAAAATTAAATTAAATATCATAATTTCAAGAAAATGCATTGGTTGTCATATGAACAATATAAAATTCATATGGGAACCAATGGTATTTTACATGTAACCATGATATGTTGGTTTCTATATAAAAAACATAACATTCATGGTACTACTAAAGAATGTGCACTCTTCTAGGGTTAGGTCTATATGATGCTAGGTGTTGGTGTTATTTGGCATAAGTATCTTATGGGAAAAATGGATGGGGAACCTTATTGGGTGTCCCCATCTCCCACCTCTCCTTAAAAGGTGGTTATTTTTGTGTACATTTATGCTTTGTGTCAAGTCATTATAGACTCTAATATTGTAGGATAAAAATCTCTAGATCCTCGCCTTTTCAACTAGAGTTTTTTTAAAGAGGAATCAACATATTTTATTGATAAGCTTCTATATGTCATTCCTACCAAAATGGACAAATAAGCCTCATAGGATGACCAAGTGAAGCCATGCAATATTACTAGATTAACCATTTAAGTCTATCATTAGTTGATGAATGGTGTCATTATTGAGATCAACTTGTCCCTTGTTGGTAAGTTCCTTTGTTTTTGCCCTAATAGTGACCAGGTTAGAAAATAGGTACATCTTCAATGTAAAGTCAAAGGAAGTGTGATGACAATTCTACATCTGGGTTTTGGTTATGGATTCAACCAACATAGTTTCTATGGGTACCTGAGCCCACCCTTATAGATATGGAATTTAAGGATGACTAAAACTAGATACTCCTTGTGAAAGGACCTAATCAATGGATGACCAAATGGATATGCATATTTGCAAGGGTATATTAGATAACAAGGGAAATGAGAAGGTTTTATCATATCAAAATGCAATGTGAGACCCTACCCTATTTTTAGTGAGTAGATGGGATGATTAGAGCATGGATTTTTTTATTAGTCTACATTAATTTCCATACATATAGATAGGGTCTAACTATGATTGGGTTTTGACTAACTCTATATAATGGGAAACTTGGTTTTTATGGTTATATCACTCTATACATGGTGGGATAACTCCCTCATTTTGGGAAGGAGATTTTTTTGCAGTCCCCAACTCACTTCTAAATTAGGGTCCCCTATTTATAAATGACATCACATATATTTTCTAGTTTCTCTATTTAGGAGGATCTATTATATATGGGGATATGGTCAGGGAGCTATCCCCTATTGATGATCCATATGATCCCTCTATACAACTCTTTAACTTTAAATTTTTTATGTTCTATCTCAGCTCTAGTCACTTCAACCATGGGATACTATATATATATATATATATATATATATATATATATATATGAGGAATTTATATCACATTAAGAAATTCATCATCATCAATACTATGGGGTTAGCTTCCTTTCTTGGGAGAAATATTCAAGATAAAATTGCCTCCACTAGAATTATCTACATGTAATCCTTGGGAACCATATGATATTAATGTTATGCCAATTATCATTTTTATCTTTATATTTATGGATAAGTAAGATCTTTTCAATATTCTTGCATGAGGTTCTTGGAAATATTGTAGCAACTTCAAAAAATTATTGTTTCTTTGCAATTGGAAGCTAAATTTTAACCCACAAAATAATTCAGGAGAGGTGGGTCTATTTTTGTGGATTTTAATAACACTCCAATGAAATAAATTTATAAGCTAGAACCTATGGGTATGTGCAAGATCATGGTATGCCAAGCTATGGTCTTAAGTTGCAATGAAAAATCAGAAAATCAGGGTTAGTCAACTTGACGTAAATAGTTGAACATCTTATCAACCTTATGTGAAAAATTTGTAAGAACAGAATCTATAGGAAATTGAATATAGTTTCTAGACTAATAGCCCTTGTTTGAAATTTTTTTTAATCTAATTGTTCAATATTTTATATTTCAATGGAGTAGTACAAAAATTTTAGGAAAAAGATAAAAAGTACGTGTATGTCTGACCACCTTAATCACAATCAAATGATGATATATTTTCAAAAGATTCTAAATATTAGTAGTAGACTCATGCCTAGATGTGACACGTATTTTGGTGTAATTTTTTACCAAATAAATAATTAATTATGAATTTTATGCTACAACTTATTCAAAATAAAAAAACTCTCATGTGTGACCACCTTAACTAATTCTAAACTTTACAAAATTGCAAACTTTTTTTTCTTATAGTAGGTGAATCATAGAATGTGATGCATGTTTTGGATTTCAAAAAGGTTAAACCATTTGAAAGTTATAGTTGTTTTTCAATCAGTCTGTCAATCAGGAATTTAGAGATAACTCAACTAGAAAATAAGTAATAATTACTTACTGAACTCAAATTCTCACAGCAATTATATTGATGGAAAGTTGATAACGTCTTTAAGAAATGATTCTATTTCATCAATTTTGGGTGAAAAAAGGTCATCACCTACATTGTATAAGTCAAGAGATCGGAGGAAATATGGTGAACATATCATTTGGGTTGACCATCCATGTTTGGCATTAGAAAGCCAAAACCTAAAGCAACTACCAAGCCTAATCGTATGTCTGATATTATCGTATATCCAATATCTCCTGCCCAAATACAACATTTTGATTTCAAACCTCTTTTCAATTTTATGATTCAAGTTTTTTGAATTTTATGATTTTGTTTTTTTAGTTTATATATGATACATTTCATTTGTTTTAATATTAATATTAGATGGTAATAACATTAGTATTATATACTTATTTATTTCTCTATTTTATAATATTATAATATTAGTATTAATTATTTATTAATATTTATAGTATAACAATAATACCTAGGAGAGAGAGTAGGAACTCTAGAGAGAGAAAGGGAGTAGGAACTCTCTCTCTCTCTCGATACAGTTCCTACATAGAGAGAGATAAATATAATATTAATATTAATATAATATTAATATTGTTTAAATATAGTGGTAATACGTAAAGTAAAATAAACATTCAAAATAGGATGAAAATGAAAATCTTGAATCCAAATTTGGGCGGGAGATATTGGACATCCGATAATATGGGATATCCAATATTATCGGATATCTAATATGGTTTACTGGTAGCCAAAAGAAAAAATTGATTCTCTTAGTCCCTGTCCGAGAAGCATGTATTTCTACAGATAATTTCATGGGAAATCAGTTGTGAAAGACAAAAAAACACTTTTTGACCCTTTTTGTTGGAATCTCTATATTATCAAAGGTTTCATCACCTTTCTGGTCTCACCAATGGGAGTAGTAGTCATCGAAAGCATAAACGGAAGAGGAAGCTCCAAAATGAAGAGATTGAACTGTATAGAGAAATCCCTCAGAATAAGAGACAAGGTATGCTAAATTTTAATGAAGATGTGGGCATAGGCCCACCCTTAAATGTAGTTTGAAGTGAAGAAGAACATGAATTTGAAATGATTTATGACAATAATATTGAAAATGAGAATGTAGGGATTGAAGATGAAAATGTAGGTTTTGAAAATGAACATGTAGATGTGGACAATGGAAGTGTGGAC
>MU224256.1:588092-612285 GCA_018584345.1 Thuja plicata | reverse complement strand
AACACTGAGGGGGGGGGGGGGCTGAATCAATGTTTGTCTATTAATTATAATTCACCAAATTTAAACATGAATCAAATAGATAACAAATGAAGCACAAAACATAACACAAGATATGATTATGGGGAAACTTTGATCAGAGGAAAACCCTAGTGGAAATTAGTACCCACAAATGATTGTACTAGTATAATGAACCTATTAAAGTTCCTTTTCCTTGTTAGGAGTAGTCTTTACAATGCAAGTATGATGACCCTGTTAGAAGTCTTTACAAAAACCCTGTTGAAGGTGTTTGGGTCAATGCTAGAGCTCACTGCTTAATAGGATGAAGGCTAAAACCTTCAGGTAATAGATATATACTATATCAAAAGATGAACCACTGTAATGAAACTATTGTCTGATCAATTCCATTTATGCGCTAATGCTTTGATCTCTTGAAGACTTCTACTTCATACTGATTTCCTTATATTTTTCTTCTGAATATTTCCTCTACTTCTTTTTCATCGACACACCTAAATACAAAATACATGTTGAGTATATATACATACTCAATAGAAGGGACAAAAAATAAGACCTTAGTTAGCTCAAAAACAACATACACATTGCTTCCAAACAAATTGGCTTAAGTGTGTTTACATGAGTGTTTAAGACATAATTACAAACATAGTACAATAGGCACATAGCCTTTACAAAACAAAATATTATACGCAAATCCAAAATCTGAGGTCGGCTCCATACTCTATTTTTTGAACTGCTAGTGGTAATTAATCTTGCTATAACTTCTCTGTAATGTCATGTCATACCATGTGTGTATAGGGTAAGCACAAAAATATATCATAGAGATTATGTATGAATGTGCATATTCTGACTCAATCTTACACATGTGCACTGATGCTCTGATGAACTGCATATCTCTATTATGTTCTGTCTTCTGTACTTAGCCAATTTTATCTGCCAAGTTTACTTTAAAAAAATTCATATGACTTTGTTGCCATAATGACAACACAAAAAGGCCATATAAATATTGATTGTCAACTTGCCAATAGATGGTTGTGGTTGTAGAAACCTATTGAATGAAGGATGCATAACATGGAGTTTGGAGCATGATTGAATGGTAGGAGTTTGAAGAAGTGGATGGATTCAAGATGTAGAGTCTAGTGGATTCTAAGAAGATTTAATTTGACCTCTAATAGGTATATGGAATGAGATGGATCCTGAGGTGATCTTTTGGATGAAGATTGAAGGATTTTTTATCAAGAAAAGAAGGAGGAATTCATTAAACCATGAAGAAATGTTACTTCCCACTAGCCTTTGCATCAGTTTGATAAAATACATCAAAGGAATATACAAGCATAAAAAAAGCATGTTGAACTGTTTGAACAATGTAAAGAGATTTCATTACATTGTCTGCAATGATTATAAACAAATTATGAAAAGTACTTTTAGATCTATTCAAACATGGTGTAACACCAAAATAATAACATTAATCAAATGAAAACAAAATCTATTAAGGATCAACATTTTTCTCAGTGGGCATGCCACATGCATGAATGAAGGAGATTGAAAACCAAATTAGAGGTTTAGTTATCCCAACATCACAACAATGGAGTCTTTCAAATAAACACATGTAAAATAAATGTTAAATAACATAATGCATTTGAAAAATCTATAATCAATTGCACTCCTATCTACCATGAATCTTGCAATAAACATTTTGGTGCTCTCAAAATTATATTTCACCTGATGGCTAATGGAGAATGAAGATGTATTAGGAAAATAATACATACATACAACACATGGAAAATATATAATATAAAAATGAAGATACATACAGAAGGAAAATACATGAAAAGGACATAATATGGAAATAATACATACATACAACACATGCCAAAGCTATAATATAGAAATAATACATACATAGTACACATGAAAAAGATAAAATAATCAGAAATGAACATGTAGATTTGTATATATATGAAATAGTTTTGTACAAAATGTGGCACATGCCATCTCCAAAAATTTACAAAATCAGTTCATATCTATATACAATATGGCATACACCATCTCAAAATGTGCCATATGGCATCTCAACATAAGAAGTTCAACTAAAAATGTTTCTTGGACATCCTATTCTACTGGTGGATGATCAAACTGAAGTCTCTTCGAACTACTCTTTGGCTCTGATGGATCCTGCATTCAAACACAAAAGTGAAACACCAAGTTAGATTAATTAATTTATATGGTTTCTACAAATAATAAATAAAAATTTAAAATCCTAGTCAACAATAATAAATATTTTTTTAGATTTAACTCTCATGTACCTCACCTCTCGGTCTCCTCATGCAGTTAGGAGACCTAATATATGTCTTTAGTTGCGAAGGGACAATGCCACCAATGTCGACTCTGACCTGTATATATGTTTCCAAACATGAGATTGATGTAAGACTTATATTATTTAATGTTAAATCCCTGGTAGAAAATACATGTTCTAAATATAACTCAATTAACATTAAAAATTACCTGTGTTGAACTTTCTTTAGGAAATGTCAGTTGGGTCATCAATGATACAAACCCTTGGCGTTGTACCTCCCTCAAACTAGGGGTGACCTACAAAATTCAAACAGATAAGTTTCATACAATCATGACCTAATCATATTAAATATATACTTTATAGTAAACTACACACAAATAAATTTAGAAATATATGTACTATGGGGCTATTACTATGAATTGAGATGCTTGGGACTCTATCATGGTGAACCGGTCTCAAGACATCATCAGACACCACCCTCTATCAAATAAAACATGTAAGTAAAAATGAGTATGCACAAGTGACAAGTATACATGTATGATTAAACAATGTAAAATACTTAACTACCTTCCCCTTGTCAACACGAGATGCCTAAACCCCCTCACATTTTCCCCAGTGGAAACTAGTGAAACCTGCATCAATATGTAATAAGATGATTATAAAAATTAGAAAATACATTTATACAATATTATAATAAAAGGAAACCAATGAGTACATTAAAACATATGTGCCATGGAATTTTCAATGCCAGATGAAATAGCCAAAAGCATGGACCCCTCCACCTCTGCCATCTCCTCCTCTGTCATCAACTGGACATAAATGAAACACATTAAAAAAATAAGTGGGCAATCATTATAAGAAAATTCTATTAAAAATATGAACGTTTAAGATTAAATACAATGTGACAAGTTAAATTTTTACTCTTACTATAACAGTAGGAGTCCATGGCTCTATATGCCCCTGATGCACATCTCCAAGGGGTACTTCAGTGCCTATAGTGTGTTATGTAGTATCATCCACCTCAAACACATAGTTATATTCATCACTATCATTCAGGGGACCCAAGCACATATTCTTGCACATTACACAAGTATGAGGCACACAAACATGTGAGCTCATGGAGGATGTGGAAGGGTCGGAAGCATAAGTATGAGGAGGAAACAATGCTACACTCTGCCTAACAAGTAGATCACTCAAGGTGTGAATGGATCGAATAGTCTGTGAGCCAGCCTCAACAATAATGTCAGGATGTTGGACTGTGGGAGGTGGTGAAGTCTTGGATCTAGATAGGGGGACATATGTGTAGGATTTCACCTATTGTGCCCCTGGCCTATCTTGGGGAGCGCCTAAGCCCACACCCTATTTCTATCTCATGCTCCATTAATTGACTTTGTGACTGAGCACAAATTTACCATACAAATTTTGTATGAAATAGAATGGGACATCCAAATTGTTGTGTGATGGTCTATCAAAAATCATCCACCAGTGATCCCAAAAGTTGTCACGTATTTCATCATTTGTACACCATTTATTTGATAACTTGGTTTTTTTATGGTTCACTTTTAAACCAGTTTTGGGATAAAAAATGTTACATATCTCATGTTTTGTTATCTTTATATCCTTAACTTGATCATAGTCAAGACCATCATGAAATTGGGTGTGCATGGATTTGCACCAAATAAGTGCAACATTGTGTTGTTCTGTGAGTTTCTTCATCCTCTCAGTAATGGAGTTCAGCGTGGAAAACATGGGGCGCAAGGTGGAGATATTTGCATATGTGTTCTGATATCCTCTAAGATGATTTATATTATCTCCTATGAGATCCTATAATGGTTGAGGGTTTGAGAATAGTTGGTCTTCTAAAGGTGGAGGATTGTTTTGAGGTGGTTCCTGATTGTTCACGGACTCAGAGGGAGGGTTTTTAGATTGGTCTAAATCCATGTCTGATTCAAAAACAATATAGAATAAAAAATATCAGTTTCAACCTTACTTTTTTATCATTTCAACTCTAGTTTATAATCAATTTTTAAAAATTGATATCATATAAAACCTAGTTTTAAAAAAAAAACAATAAATTTCAATCCAAAAACAAAAAAAAAAAGAATGAAACTACTATATTTCACTTATCTCTATACTGTAGCCAATCTGATATCAGATCCCTATCTGATATACAATTTTTTTGTCTTGGCTTCGCAGCTTCAACATTTTCACAATGAAAATGTTGAATGCAGCCGTGGGCAACAATATATTATTACTAATGAATATTGGATATCTGATATTATCGGATATCTGATATTATAAGATATCTGATATTATCGGATATCTGATATTATCAGATATCTGATATTATTGAATATCTGATAATGCTTTAGCTTTGGATTTTGGCTTGGCCAGGTGTATTTACACCCAGGCCTACTCAAAAGTCAACAAACTTTTGGGTGAGCTTTTGGATGAGTGAAAAACTGATTTTTTTGCATCGCCAATTTTTGGCATACCATGATCCTGCATAGACCCTTATCTAACATGAAAATTTAACATAAAAATGAATCTAGGCCTTGAGATGATTAGTCTTTGGTTTACTAAGAAAACTCATAGGTTTGATGTTTAACTATTTTAACAAAGAGCACTGATGTATTTCATGTATCTAGATATTTTCAATCAAATTTTGTAGTTTTAAATGTAACTCTTTACATCAAAATCTTCATAATGCACAACAAATGTTCAAAGAAAATTCAAAATATTTTGAGTTTTAGGAATGCAATTTACTTCTAGCTTGTATATTTACTGATTCATGCAAGTATATCCTAATGATGTAATAATAGGAAAAAACTTGTATATATTTTACTAGAATTTCAAAATGTAACATATAGTTGTGCAATATTTGAAAATAAAAACAATCATAAAAATAGATAAAGACATAAAATACACCAGAACTTTTGTACAACATTGATATATTCTTCAAGATTTGATAAAATATTTAGCAAGTATAGCATTCATCCATTTTTTTACAATGCCTTATATTAAGTATTATTTATCATACAAACAAATATGTAGAAACTATTTATGAAGTAAAACAAACCAAGAAATAAAATTTTAGAAGTATAATCCAAAAGTTAGACACAAGTTCTATAATTTCCCATCCACTAAAAATGACTATTGTTTTGCCTTATATAGACCACAAGGCTATTTTAACATCACAAAATGACAAAAAGTACAAAAAACTGGTATAAGAAATAGAGACATGAGTAAGTATTGAAAATGATCCAATCAACCAATGTTGGAGTTTTAGTGGTAGACTCCCAAGATATAACATTAAATTGAATCACAAAATTAAATTTTTGGTTGAAAAATATTGGCATGATAATACAAGGATATCACCTAATGCTAGAGATATTTTGAAATTAAGAGTGGGGTCCAAAATTCACAATCATCATTCACCTGAAACAATAAAGGAGTTTGTAGCAATTTTTTTTGTGAAATATCTAATGGGAAATAATTTTTTTTAAGTTCCTGTATTTATGGACAATGCACTAGATGTGGGAATTTTTCATTATTACGAGAATGTATGCAGGAAAGTATTGAAAATAATTTTGGACAATAATTAGTGGACGTTAAAATATTTTATAATGATGAGTGTCCTTTAAAAGATGTGAAAATAAAAATGTGTTGTGAATTAATCATAATAAAACTTACTATAAATAAATTCATGTCATAAATCAAGAATAAGATTAGTCTAAAATATGTGAAACACTCTCAATATGCTAGATGGCTCAATGGTCAATTTCAAACATATAGAAATATATTTTCAATTAGAAGTATATTATTAGTGGTTGAATTTGAAGAAAAATATATTCTTTCTCTGTAAGAAACTATTATAGAGCAATATTACAATTCAATACAAGTAGCTATGTTTGTTCACATTGTTTATAGACATGTAGATGATAGTACAGAGAATGATAGAAAATTTGTGAGGGAGGAAACTTCTATTTGAGTGATAATAATATGCACTCATTAGATTTTGTTCAGCATTGTTTCAACATATTTTATATTAATATAAGAGAATGAGGAATCAAGATGACAACACATTTCATATGATTGGATAATTGTATAGGATAATTCAAGGCTTGTCGAATGTTTTATTGGCTAATTAGGGCTCACAAAGAAAACTATATACCATATATGTGGATTTTTTGAAGCTAGACATGATAAAGGAGAACATGATGAATTTGGTGCGCTTTTCCATACTTAAACTCTATAGATATTATATGTTTTTAATGAATTAAACAATAATAAAGACTATAATTTCCATTTTATTAAACATAATCAAAGGAAACCTATTTGCATTGATATTTAGGATTTATTTTTGTTTTTTCTAGCTCCCATTTCAGAAAAGTAAATAAAATAGGAAGAAGAGACATTCTAATAATTCCTTTTTGCACATTAAAATAGGAAGAAGGCCCTTTGAAAAAAAGACATGATATAAATGGAAAATAAAATTAAAAAAAAATTCCTACCTCTAAAGAGATTAAATTTATTGAAATGTGAGACTATATTTTCTTAAGGGCTTCTAATATAAGTATGATCCTATGATGAATCACCACAAAATTTTGCATACATATTATAATCTTTGAGCTAATACATAATACAATACTCTTCACTCTAACAACAAACTAAAAGACTTTTTTTCATTTTATCAAAAAGTGAAAATTAAGTCCTTAAAATAATGGAACAACCCATAAACAAAATCAATACTAACCATGTCGATATTTAATAAATTAATATATACTATAGTCTATTTATAATTATTTGATAAATGGATTTGACAATGGTTATGCTTATATCACTTTACAAATAATATTTATTTCTATTAAGAATAAAAAAGATTATATAGACAATCGTAATGAAAAAATCCGTTATGATATAAATGGACTCATTTTTCCTATATGCCCTTTTAATTTCAAGGCCACTAATTTAAGTAAAACTTGATCGATGTATAATAAAACATCTAGAAGAAACCTTCCAATATTAATGTTAGATGTTTTAAGCATTGAACCTTGATACAATTCTAACAATGCATAGTTACTCCAGACCAATAACTTTTGTATATTTAATTATTTTTGTAAATATTAAATATTTTAACTATATCTTTTGATAATCAATTTTAAAAAATATATCTTTGACTAAAGGAGAACTTGATAAATTGCATTATGGTAATGTATTCAAAACTTTATGAGAGCTTTGATATCAAATAAGAGGTCTATAATCAATATTTTACCACAGTGTCATATTTTTGTAAAAATATAATCTGATAAAATAGGATAAAAGTATCTTTATACAATGGGAATAAATGTAGTTAGAGTATTTTAACTAAAAAATTAATTATAAAAGTGATAAAATAAAATAAATAAATAAAAAAGTGTATAGGTTAACCTAGGATGGATCTTACACCTTAGATTCTCCTACATCGATTAGGTACGTAAAGATTATTAGTCCTTGGGAGTTGATTAGAGGTGTTTAGAGAATAATAATATTTTCACTCTTATAATTGTATATAAAGTAATTTCAATGGGGAGGGAAGGTGGAAATACTAACTATGACAGTCATCTTGAAGATTTTGTAGCTTGCAACACTACATCACTATAGGTCAAACCGCTTCAAGCTAGTCATGAGGGAGAAAGGTTAGCGGAAGGTAAGGAGGATGGTAAATATTCAAAGGATGGGGACCCATGGGGGATTGGGATACCTAATGAACCAGGCGGGAAGAAACAAGCATGTGGAGGATAAAGTTCTAAAGGCCCCAAGGATAAGCCATTGGATATCCCAACTAAAGTATGTCCTTGATAAGATTCTCTCTTTGGTGTAAAGCCAAATAGTAAATTTTTCTTCCCACAAGTAAACAACATCTCTTATATGACTACTGGTAAGTTTTCCCATTTTTTCCTGGACCTAGTGATTAACCATAATATTTCTCTTATGGCTCATACACTTGTAGGAAAATTTATGAGGCCTAGACCTAATATTGATGTGGTTAGGTCCTTTTCTAAGAAGAAATGGCAGTTGAAATACCAGACTGATATTTCTCCTATGCTAAAAGGCTATTTTCCAATTGGCTTTTCTTGTGAATAATTGATGACATGCAACTGATTAAAAGTTTGATAATGTTAAGTTGAAGATAATGCAAGACATTAAATCATTTAATGGTTTGTATTGTCATTGATTTCAACTTGATATTATCTGTACGGTCATGTATATAATGTCAAAGACTTCAAAGAATCAATGGAACAAAGATTATGCTTTCAACAATGCATAAAAGTCAAGTATTCACTAAGTGCTAGATAACACCAATGGAGTGCACACCATCGGTAAAGGAAAAGAACCAAAGTCATAGTGATACCCGACGAGTAGAAGACAGTTTTTCCCAATGAAGAAAAAACATAGGATTCCCGACGAGCTAAAAATAGAGTTGCTTGACGAGTAAAATCCAATGATTCCCAATGGATGAAGATCACGAAGTTGACTGGAGTCACACCGACGGAAGTGGCAGTTGTCACCGACGACTAACTGCAAAGTTGACCGATAGATTAGAGAGTTCAGAAAATGACAAAATATCTAGCTGGCAAGAGCTACAGATAGACTTAACTAGTTGTTTTCATTGTTTTATTCGACTAGAGTCAAGTGATTGATTTAAAGAAGATTTGTACAGTTGGCAAGAAAATAACTACAAGATAAATAAGGAGTTAAGCTTTAAATCAAATTGGCTAGATTTTTTTCACACCAAGAATCAAGAATCAAGAATCAAGAAATGGTGAATATCATGTCTATATAAGAGACAAGTTTAAATTCATTTCCACATCATCACATGAATGGGGGTGAATAATAAGAGTATGCTGAAGAGAAAATGATGAAGGATAACCTCATACAGTACTAATCAATCAAGCTAAAGGAGAGTTGAATTCTTCAGACACCAACGAATAGTGAAGCACAACATAATAGAGTAGAAAGTGTAGAGCACAAAGAATTGAATTGATACATTGATCAGAGAGGTAATGTTCTTAAATAGATCTGAAAATATGCAATTCAAGTTGCATTAGAAATAGGTCATTGTGTTTCAGTTTAACCATTGAAGCATCAAGTCTCTTAATAGAGCAGGACTTACTAGTCTTCTATATATTGAGGTACATCCCAAGGAGTGTTAAAAAGGTTGATTCATGAAAGTAGCACTAGATTTTCCTAAATCCTATTAACAGTCTAAGAAGGAGGTTGATTCAAGGATGGTGGAAAATAGATGCCCGATACTAAGTGACAACCTCTATGTATAAAATCCTCTAACAAGGTCACACCTAATAGTGTGTTTGTAACCTTTAACAGGGTTGGTTCCTAATAGGGCTCACATTAGAAGATTGAAAATTTGGGGTACCGGTCCTAGTTGTTTTTCCCTTAACAGGGTTTCCATGTTAAAATCCTTGTGTTATGTGTGTATGGTTTATTACTTTACTATTTTACATTTCACATATGCATTTATGGATTTATCGGTATACTCTGCATATTTACTGAGGGTCGGTAAATAAGTTTTACTGCTTATCGGTAATCAAGGAGAATAAGGTCAGAAAAGGAAAACCGACAGACAGTTAATTATTATAAGTATTTCATGGCATGGATCTTGTAAGGGACATAATAATCTGAGGTTTATTAGATTAGTGGTTGGAATAAGGAAATTTTTTGAAGCCACTGATTCACCCCTCCCCCTCTCAATAATTACTAACAATTGGTATCAGAGCTTGTGTGCTTAGAAGGAAGGTTTCAAGACCTAAGTCAGGATCACAAGATGAATAGATGAGATGTGCCCAAATTCAACAAAGACAACTTTTCTTCATGGAAAAGTAGGATAAGACTCCACTTATCAGGTATTGGTAATGATGTTACTCAATTCCTAGATACTGAATATGTGTTTCCTACAGAAGCATTAATAGTAGATAAATTGAGAGAGAAGCATGAGCATAACTACATGGTTATAGAGCTTTCTTCCTCTCTCTCGGATGCTGAATTTGAAGATGTCAAGGATTGTAAAACTACAAAGAAAATGTAGGACAAACTTAAGCTTGTACATGGCGGTGATGCAAATGTTCTAAGAGCCAAGGGAGAAAGCCTTAGAGGAAAATTTGATGATCTTAGAATGAAATAAGGAGAAAACATCACATACTACAACACAAGAATAAAATATGTAGTCAATGCTATACGAGGTATTGGAGGTACACCTTAAGAGAAAACAATGGTAAGTAAAATCTTAAGAACATTAATACCTATATATGCTATTAGAGTTTCTGACATTCAAGAAATGAGAGCAATAGAAAACAACATAGTTACTCTTGATAGTTTAATTGGTAGACTGATTTCATTTGAGATGAATAACTTTGATAATAGTGTCTTACCAAACTTAGAGTCTGCATTTAAGTCTTCTATGAGAATAAGCAAATCAAGTCAGAGACACACATCTAGAAGAGATAGTGAAAGTGAAAGTGAAGAAGAAGATCTAGATGAAATAGAAGAACTCATGGCAAGGAGAATGCAGAGAGGAAAAGGTAAATACAAAGGAAAGTTACCACTTGTATGCTTCAATTGTAGAGAGATTGGACACTTTGTTGCAAGATGTCCTAACAAAAGAAAATATGACAAAGGTAATGACAGATCTTTTGAGAAGAAATCTGACAGAGGTGATAGCAAAGATTACAGAAGTTATCGATAATCAAAAAGAAGAGATACCCGAGACTAAAAGGATAAAGGCAAGAAGGCTATCTACCTACCTACTTGAAAAGATGAAGATATTGACACCATACCTAATGAAGACATCGAGATGGTATTTGTATCTATGAAAGATGATTCAGATGAATATTAAAGGTATGTAGAAACTACACTCGTATCTAAGGTTAGCAATAATGACATCTGGATTATAGATAGTGGATGCACTCACCACATGACCAGTAACAAAGAAAAATTTAACACTTTTGAGTATTATAATGGTGGTACAGTAAGAACGGGTAATGATACACCTTGTCCGGTTGAAGGTAAATGAACTATAATGTTGAATAACTTGATTAAATGTGAAAATGATTATTGGGTAAAATGATTGAATTATAATCTGTTGAGTGTTTCTCAGCTGAATAATTTAGGTCATAGAGTAACATTTGAGAACAAGAAGGAAAAGATCTTCAATGAATCAGGAAAACTAATTGGTACCGGTGAACAGACTAAAGGTAACTTATTCTATCTGAATGATACTAACACCACTTGCTTAATGACTAGAAATGAAGATATATGGTTGTGGCACATAAGATTGTGTCATGTGAATTTTGACAACATGATAAAAATAAGTACAAGAAGAAATGTAAGAGGCTTACCGACGATGACAAAGCCAGACAACATCATGTGCAAAAATTGTCAAAAAGGTAAAATGACAAAGTCTAGTTTCAAAATTAAAACCCATATATCTGATGATATTCTAGAATTAGTACATACTGATTTATGTGGACCTATGAGGACAAAGATCTATTATGGAGATAGATATTTTATTCTCTTTGGGGATTATTACTCTAGAATGATGATAGTTATGTATCTAAAAGATAAATCTGAAGCATTCAAGATGTTTAAGTGGTATAAGGCTATGGTAGAAAAACAAAGTTGTAAGGACTTGAAATGTTTGAGATTAGATAGAGGAGGAGAATTTATATCAGATGAATTCACTAATTTTTGTAAAGAGCATGGTATAAAAAGATAGGTTTTTGCACCAAGAACAACATAGCAAAATGTGATTGCAAAGAGAAGGAACAGATCAATAATTGATTGTGCAAGAACACTGATGATAGAGAAAAGCATTACCCAAATATTCTGGAGGGAAGCTGTCAGCACTGCTGTTTATACACTAAACAGAGTATAATTGAAGGACACAAAGAAGACACCTTATGAGCTATGGTATGGTAAAACACCCAATGTAAGTTACTTCAAGATCTTTGGTAGTCAATTTTATGTCTTAAAGGATGATAGAAATGGAAAGCTTGATGCCAAAAGTGATGAAGGTATTTTTTTGGGGTATTCTACCAAAAGAAAAGCTTTTAAATGTCTTATCAAGGCCTTTAACAAAATAGTTGAAAGTGAAAATATAAAGATTGATGAGTTTGCATAAAAGAATGAGCTGGAAAGCACAAAAGAACTAGAGGACTACAGCAAGTTTGTATATTGTGAAGAACCCAACACTCTGCCCAAGCAACAGTGCTTAATCCTAAAACAACAAAATGTTGCAACCGATGGTTAGACTGTTGTTACCGATGGTCAGGATAATAGCCAAGATAATGTGCAAGGTAATGAAGAATAGAATGAAGATCAGGATAATGATCAAGCTGATAGACAAAGAACTATACATGTACTTAAAAGATATGTAAGAAGGAACCATCAAAAGATCTAGATCATAGGATATAAGAAAGCTGGTACAAGAAAAAGAAGTAAGTCTTTAAACTCAAATTGTTTAATTTGTGATTTTGAGCCAAAATCTGTCAATGCTGCACTAGATAATGAAGAATGGATAAGTGCTATGAATGATGAAATTGAGCAGATTGAGAAGAACAAAACATGGTCACTTGTGCCAAGACCAGATGACAAGAATGTCATCGGTACAAAATGGATATTCATAAATAAGTTGAACAAGAATGGAGAAGTCATAAGGAACAAAGCAAGACTAGTATGCAAGGGGTATGCACAAGAAGAAGGTATAGACTATGGAGAGACCTTTGCACCCCTTGCTAGGCTAGAAGGAGTAAGAATACTACTTGCTTATGCTGCATACAAAGGAGTCAAAGTATATCAAATGGATGTCAAGTCAGCATTCCTAAATGGAATACTTGAAGAAGAGGTATACATTGAGCAACCAGAAGGGTTTGTAGATCCAGACAAGAGGAACATGGTATGTAGACTTCACAAAGCCTTTTATGGATTGAAACAAGCCCTAGAGCCTAGTATGAATGAATTCATTCCTATCTAATAAGTATTGGATTGATAAGGACTAGTGAAAACAATAATCTTTATGAAAGAAGATACTAATGCTAACACTTTGATTGCTGAAATATTTGTTGATGACATCATATTTGGAGGAAATTATATGCTATGCAAATAATTTTATGATGAGATGAGCAAAGAATTCAAGATGTCTATGTTTAGAGAGATCAAGCTCTTTCTTGGTCTATAGATCATTCAAAAAAGTGAAGGTATTTTCATTACAGAGTCAAAATATATCAAAGAGGTCCTGAAAATATTCATGATGGAAGATTCCAAACTAGTCAGAACACCGATGGCTACTGGATGTAAGTTAACAAAGGAAGACAAGACAATAGAGGTAAATCAGACTTTGTATAGATCAATAATTGGAAAACTCATGTATGTTGTACACACTAGAACACATATTGCCCATGCAGTAGGAATTGTTGCTAGATTTTCTACTAACCCTAGGGAATCACATATGACTGCTATGAAAAGAATCCTCAGATATCTGAAGAATACTGAGGACTTTGGCTTATGGTATAGAAGAGAAGAAAAATTTGAATAAAAGTGTTTACTGACGTTGATTGGGCTGGAAATCTTGATGACGGGAAGAGCACAACTGGAGGAGCATTCTTTATGGGTGACAAACTTGTCACATGGATTAGAAAGAAGCAAGGATACATCTCTCAATCTACTACAGAAGCAGAATATGTTGCTACTGCTACAAAATGCTCAAATATTGCATGGATCAAATAGTTGCTGGAAGGTATGCATGTGAAGATCTTAGAACCAGTGATTATCTATTATGATAACAGCGGTGCAATAAACATTTCCAGGAATCCTGTCATGCATTCAAGGACTAAACACATTGCAACCAAGTATCATTATTTAAGAGAAAAATTTTAAGAAAAAGAAGTGATACTTGAGTATGTGCAATCAGAAGAATAAGTAGCTGATATCTTCACAAAGCTACTGCCCAAGGATACATTTGAGTACCTAAGAAAGAGACTTGGGGTCAAACCCTTGTCTACCAGTCAGTAAAAGACTGAAGGCTGCATCAGCCTATATATTATCATAATATCATTCATATTGATGCAAGCAAAAAGATGAACTTCAAAGCTACATCTATATACATAAAGGTATAATCATAACCAAGAACAAAAGCATATTGTTGCATTGCTAATGGATAAGGGAAATTCAAGGAATATATTATGGAGGGAGAGAAAAGACCACTTGATATTAATGTCAGATATCTATGAGATATTTTTTGGCATTTTTGTCAAAGGGAGAGAAAGTTTCCATATTATCACCATTTTTAAAAAAAAAGATTATCCATTATCAAATTACTCCAACAGGGAGAGATCATATCCATAAGGAGAGTTGTTAATAAAAGACAAAGATGTCAAAGAAGAAGAACAGTCAAAAGAGAGATATTGACACAAGGGAAGGACACATCACATCAGAAAAAGAAACATAGAGAAAGCTACAAGAATCAATTCTAAGCTAACAGAGAGCTTATCAGCGGTCAGAAATTTTTATCAGTTATCAACACAAATTGTTTGGTAGTTTGATAAATATCAACAATTGTATTTCATATTGTATAAGAAATAGTATAGTGTGATAACATTGTATGTTTCCATCAATACCAAATGGAGAGATTGATGACATGTAACTGATTAAATGTTTGATAATGTTAAGTTGAAGATAATGCAAGACATTAAATCAGTCAATGGTTTGTATTGTCATTGATGTCAATGTGATATCATCTGTACGGTTATGTATATAATGCCAAAGACTTCAGAGAATCAATGGAACAAAGATTATGATTTCCATAATGCATAAAAGTCAAGTATTCACTAAGTGACAGATAACACCGATGGAGTGCCCACCATATATATAAAGGTATATATCAGTAAAAGACTGAAGGCTGCATCAGCCTATATATTATCAGAATATCATTCATGTTGATGCAAGCAAAAAGATGAAATTCAAAGCTACATCTATATACATAAAGGTATATATCAAAACTGAGCACCAGAGCATATTGTTGCATTGCTGATGGATAAGGGAAATTCAAGGAATATATTATGGATGGAGAGAAAAGACCACTTGATATTAATGTCAGATATTTGTGAGATATTTTTTGGCATTGTGGTCAAAGGGAGAGAAAGTTTCCATATTATCACAGTCTTTAAAAAAAAAAAGATTATCCATTATCAGATTACTCGAACAGGGAGAGATCATATCCATAAGGAGAGTTGCTGACAAAAGACAAAGACATCAAAGAAGAAGAATAGCCAAAAGAGAGATATTGACACAAGGGAAGGACACATCACATCAGAACAAGAGACACAAAGAAAGCTACAAGAATCAAATCTAAGCTAACATAGAGCTTACCGATGGTCAGACATTTTTATCGGTTATCAACACAAACTATTTGGTAGTTTGATGAATATCAACAATTGTATTTCATATTGTATTAGAAATAGTATAGTGTGATAATATTGTATGTTGCCATCAATACCAAATGGAGAGATTGATGACATGTAACTGATTAAATGTTTGATAATGTTAAGTTGAAGATAATGCAAGACATTAAATCAGTTAATGGTTGGTATTTTCATTGATGTCAATGTGATATCATCTGTATGGTTATGTATATAATGCCAAAGAATTTAGAGAATCAATGGAACAAAGATTATGCTTTCCACAATGCATAAAATTCAAGTATTCACTAAGTGACAGATAACACTGATGGAGTGCACACCATATACAAAAAGGTATATATCAGTAAAAGATTGAATGCTGCATCAGCCTATATATTATCAGAATATAATTCATGTTGATGTAAGAAAAAAGATGAACTTCAAAGCTACATCTATATACAGAAAGGTATATATCAGAACCGAGCACCAGAGCATATTGTTGCATTCCTGATTGATAAGGGAAATTCAAGGAATATATTATGGATGGAGATAAAAGACCACTTGATATTAATGTCAGATATCTATGAGATATTTTTTGGCATTGTTGTCAAAGGGAGAGAAAGTTTCCATATTATCACAGTCTTTAAAAAAATATATATATTATCCATTATCAGATTACTCCAACAGGGAGAGATCATATCCATAAGGAGAGTTGCTGACAAAAGACAGAGACATCAAAGAAGAAGAACAGTCAAAAGAGAGATATTGATACAAGGGAAGGACACATCACATCAGAACAAGAAACACAAAGAAAGCTGCAAGAATCAAATCTAAGCTAACACAGAGCTTACCGATGGTCATACATTTTTATCAGTTATCAACACAAACTGTTTGGTAGTTTGATGAATATCAACAATTGTATTTCATATTGTATTAGAAATAGTATAGTGTGATAATATTGTATGTTGCCATCAATACCAAATGGAGAGATTAATGACATGTAACTGATTAAATGTTTGATAATGTTAAGTTGAAGATAATGCAAGACATTAAATCAGTCAATGGTTTGTATTGTCATTGATGTCAACATGATATCATCTGTATGGTTATGTATATAATGCCAAAGACTTTAGAGAATCAATGGAACAAAGATTATGCTTTCCACAATGCATAAAAGTCAAGTATTCACTAAGTGACAGATAACACCGATGGAGTGCACACCATTGGTAAAGGCAAAGAACCAAAGTCATAGTGATACCCGATGAGTAGAAGACAGTGTTGTCTGGTGAGGCAAAATCAAAGGATGCCCGATGAGCTGAAAATAGAGTTGCCCGACTAGTAAAATCCAATGATGCCCGACGGACAAAGATCCCGAAGCTGACTAGAGTCACATCAATAGAACTGGTAGTTGTCACCAATGACTAACTGTAGAGTTGACTGATAGAACAAAGAGTTTAGAAAATGACAAAATATCTAGCTGGCAAGAGCTAAAGATAGACTTAACTGGTTGTTTTCATTGTTTTATTCGACCAGAGTCAAGTGATTGATTTAAAGAAGATTTGTATAGTTGGCAATAAGATAACTACGAGATAAATTAGTAGTTAAGCTTTAAATCAGATTGGATGGATTGTTTTTCACACCAAGAATCAAGAATCAAGAATCAAGAAATGGTGAATATCATGTCTATATAAGAGACAAGTTTAAATTCATTTATGCATCATCACATGAACGGGAGTGAATAATAAGAGGATGCTAAAGAGAAAATAATGAAGGATAACTTCATGCAGTATTGATCAATCAAGTTGAAGGAGAGCTAAGGAATTTTGTAGGCACTGATGAACAGTGAAGCATAGCATCACAGAGTACAAAGTGTGGAGCACAAAGAATTGAATTGATACATTGATCAGAGAGGTAATGTACTTAAATAGATCTGAAAATATGCTATTCAAGTTGCGTTAGAAATAGGTCATTGTGTTTCAGTTTAACCATTGAAGCATCAAGTCTCTTAACAGAGTAGGACTTAATAGTCTTCTATATATTGAGGTACATCCCAAGGAGTGCCAAAAAGGTTGATTCATGGAAGTAGAACTAGATTTGCCTAAAACCTATTGACAGTCTAAGAAGGAGGCTAATTCAAGGATGGTAGAAAATAGATGCCCAAGACTAAGTGACAACTTTTATGTATAAAATCCTCTAATAAGGTCACACCTAATAGTGTGTTTGCAAACTTTAACAAGGTTGGCTCCTAATAGGACTCACCTCAGAAGAGTGAAAATTTGGGGTACTAGTCCCAGTGGTTTTTCCCTTAACAAGGTTTCCACGTTAAAATCCTGGTGTTATGTGTATATGGTTTATTACTTTACTATTTTACATTTCACATATGCATTTTTGGATTTATCGATATGCTCTGCATATTTACTGAGTGTCGGTAAATAAGTTTTACTACTTATCGGTAATCAAGGAGAATAAGGTCAGAAAAGAAAAATTGACAGACAGTTAATTATTATAAGTATTTCATGGCATGCATCTTGTAAGGGACATAATAATCTAAGTTTTATTTGATTGGTGGTTGGAATAAGGAAAATTTTTGAGGATGTTTTTAGGGGGATTGCCAGCTCATTCAAGAAACTTTTATCTATTGACCCAATGACTAATGCCAACACTAGACTTATCTATGATAGAATTTGTGTGAGTGTCCTTCAATTTAGTGATCTTCCTTCATCTATTGAGATTGTTTCCAATTTTGGGATATAGACTCAACCTTTGGGTTTTGAAACCTTTCCTTTTATGTGTTTAATATGCAAGAAATCATGGCACTGGGAAAAACAATGACCTTACTGAGTGAATAATGATAAAGCACCAAAATAGACCGGTTAGAAGAAAGTTTGGAAAGAGAAAAAATGTAAATGAGCAACATGAGGGAGTTGGGGAGAGTAGTGATAAATATAATATTATTGAGAAATAGTTTGAGAAGCTATCATCTCCTAACCAAAACAAGAATGAAAATCAAGGGAAAGATGGGGAGGGCCCTAATAATGAGAAAATGGTGGAGAACTAGCTAGAGATTCTTCCTTCCCTAAATCAGAAGGTGATCCCAAAGAGGAGAGGTATAGATGATAAAAATTCCATAGAAAAAGATACCCACCAGGTTCATAGGTCTCCCACGAATGAGATGGAGAATGGTGTGGTTGGTCCTTCATTGGAGTCTTGTCTAAAGAAACATCTTGAAGAGGGTAAAATTCCTGGGAGTGTTGGATCCCAAGAAAACTTTGAGCATAATGATAGCCTACCTTAGAGGGTGGATGATTCAAAATAGTCTGAAAATATGACTCCCTCTTTGCTGAGATTGGAGGACTCTCATTCATGTATTTTGTTGGGTGATTGCTCGTCCTTGTATTCTACTACTCAAAGGATGATGAATTTTGTGAAATCTAATTATCTTGACCTTGATAAGCATGGTGTGAACTGGGGAGATTAACTTAATGATGGAAAATAAAACCATAAATATGAGGTTAGTGGAATGGAAGGAGATGAACCCTGGTTGAAAGTGTAAAAGAAGAAAGGTAAGAAGGGAGTGGAAAACTAGCTTTCGGTTTCCTCCTCCCAAGTTGGGGTTTCCATGAAAAAATGATTGAAGGATGATGTTTGAACTCCTAAGACAATGACAGGTAGAAATTTAGAAAATTATCTCAGAGAGAAAGAGTGCAGATAGAATATTGTAGATGGTAGTCAAAAGACCATCATGGAAGTATGTTCCCCAAATAAAAAATGAAGATAATTTCTAGGAACATAAGGGGGCTAAATAGCTCCCAAAAATATGATATTCTTTAGAATATGGTTAGGGAGCATAAACCTGATATTATGTTCATTCACCAAACTAAAATGTCAAAGGAAAAGGTTGAAACAATTAAAATTTTAAAAAAATATGGTGTAGTTGGAAGCAGTTCTAAAGGTGTCCCTGGAGGTACTTTTTTCTTGTGGAACCTAAAGCATATTAAAGGCGAGCCTCTAATAGAAGATGATAATATTGTGTTAGTAAGATTTCACCACATCAAAGACAAATTCACTTTAGTTATCTCTAATATCTATTCCCCTAACACTAAGGGTAGGATAGGAAAATCTTAGAACAAACTAGCTTCATGTAGACAAAAAATTCTGGAAGACAATTGGCTAATTATGTGAGACTTTAACACTCCTTTAAAGATAATGAAAATTTTTGGGGATCCCAAAATTAGATGGATAGTAGGATGGACTAAATGGGCTTCATTCATCATCAAGCTCTAGAAGATGTGGATCTCCATGGAAAAAGCTACACTTGGACCCATAGAAGGTTTGGTAGTAAATTTATTCAAGTTCACCTTTATCGTGCCCTCATCTCAAATGATTGGCTGGTGAAGTATTTTTTCTCTCTCACTGCCCTTACCATAATTGGATCTGATCATTTCCCCATCACCTTTCTGGTGAATGATGTTAAGTTAAAATCAAATTTTCTTTATAGGTTTGAGAAGATGTGGCTTTCACACCCAAATTTGGAGGTTGGTATTAAGAAATAATGGAATATAGATGTTGATGGCTCTACTAAGTGTAAGGTTGTGAAGAAATTAAGATTCATAAAAGATAGTGTTAAAATTTGGAACAAAGAAATTTTTGGGGATATTTTTTCCTCAAAGGCTACCTTACAGTTGGAACTTAAGGATATCCCTGAAATAATTCAAGCAGAGAGGTACAAAAAAATATATTTGGAGATGGAGAATGATATCCTTGTCAAATATCATGACCTCATGCTAAGGAGGAGGTTTAATGGAAGTAGATATGTCATGTGATTTTTCTTTCTTATAGGGATAAAAATACTAGATTCTTCCACAAGACTTCTCTTAGGAATGGGGATAAAAATTGTAGATTCTTCTACATGACTTTTCCTCTCTTCTTTCAGTTACAACTAGCTTGAATGAGGAGGATCAAGACACTTTATTATCTACTATACCTTCCATCTTGATGGAGGATCATATTAATTTTCTCACTGTTATCTCTTCTATGGATGAAATTAAGAATGTTTTCTTCTTGTTTGAAAGTAATAAGGCCCCTTTCCTTGATGGTTTTCCTATGTTCTTCTTCAATATTTTTTATCACATTGTGGAAAAGGATGTAGTGAATTTTGTGAAGGAGCTCTTCGGTGCTAGAAATCTGCTGAAGGAAATTAATTCTACTTTCTTAGTTCTTATTCCTAAGAAAACTAGGATAGACACAATAGATATTTTTTGGCCCACCAGTCTTTGTTTAATTCATTTTATTAAATTATCTCTAAGGTCTTAACTTACAGGCTTCTGAATCTACTAACTTCTACTATCTCTCTATAATAAAATAGTTTTGTCCCTGAGAGACAAATTCTAGAACCCATTATTATGGTCCATGAAAACATCTATTCCTTGGAGGTTTTGAAAAAGAAAGGTTTCCTTATGAAGTTGGATCTTTCAAAGGCCTATAATAGTGTGGATTGGTATTTCTTAAGAAAAATTCTCTAGGTGTTTGGATTTGGTAATAGGGTCCTACAGCTCATTTGGAAACTTATTTCTACTTCCTCATTGGAAGACATTGTTAATGGTTCTCCTTAACACTTCTTCAGACCATCAAGAGGCCTCAAACAGGGAGACCCTATTTCTCCTATTTTTTACTATAATGGTAGAAAATCTTGGAAGATATATGCAAAAGTTGACTCTTTAAGGAAAAATGCAGGGACTAAGATGATCCTCTTCAATTTTGTTGGCATATTAGAAAATTTGGATGATTATTGTATTTCCATTGATGTCAATAGAGCACAAGGACTAATTAGAGGAAGCAGTAAGAAGAGTTATTTTTTTAATGTTAACTTGAATGTTTCAAGCTATCTAATGGAGCAAGATGTTAGAAGGTCTAGTGAGAAGCAGATATTTCAAAGATGAAGTCACGCACATAGAGGAAGCATGAAATGAATATGTTTACTATGTTCCCCAAAACTTACAAAAGGTTTCATGACTAGGGTATGTGCACTAAGTTGTGAGTCAAAAAAGTGAAAACACCTTTAAAAAAAATTCAAATTTCACATAACCCGATTGGGGTATTGAAAATTCAAAAATTTTCTAGGCTTGGTAACCAAGTGTAAAAAATATTATAAAAAAAACTCAATCTGTCTCAGAATCCGATCAGGTTATGAGAACATAAAGGCTTTATGTTCCTAATTCCTCAAAACCTGATTTGGTTATGAGAGGATAAAGGCTCAACGTACCTAATTCCTCAGAACCTGGTTGGGTTCTAAAAAACTAAGAACAAAGTAGGATTTATATATATATATATATATATAGAGAGAGAGAGAGAGAGAGAGAAAGAGAGAGAGAGAGAGAGAGCATACTGATTTTTGTATACATTGTATGTATGAGCAATAATGAGTAATTGTTTTATACCTTACTTGATTCAAATGGATGGAAGAAAAAATGTTGATGACTAAAGATGATCATAGGTTAATAATGTGTTAGATCATCTCTAGATCTTCCCTACACTATTTGAATGGAGTTAATCAGATTTTGTATGTTGAAGTTATGGCTTCCAAAGCAAAGCCTATTTGAATTTCTTCATAATTTGATTGGGTTATGGAGAATAAAATGCATAATTTTTACTTCTTCAAAACGTGATCAGGTTTTAAAGAAGTGAAAATTGTGCATTTTATTCTCCAGAACCCAATCAGGTTATGTAGGAGTTGAAAAAGTACTTTTCCTTTTCAAACCCTATTTGGGTTATTTGAAATTTAGAAACCTAATCGGGTTATGGCTTGAGAAGAGGCTTGGAAAATGACCCAAAGGATTGGAAGCTCATTTTCCCTCCAATTTTTTTCTTTTAGACATTTTTTCATCTTGTAAGATGAATTCTCAACTTTATCTTCATCAGGTTTACAATTTTTTTTTTTTACACATCTTATTTTGAGTGCATGACCCTCAAACATTTATTCCAAGTTAAGGTTTACCAAATTTCAAAAAAAAATTGTGTCCACTTATACTCACCTTTTTGTTTCACAACTTGGTGCACATACCCATTATTTATATAGGTAACCAAGTTGTAGAAGGTGACTGGTAGATAGGGTGATACGCCATACCAATAGGAAGATAGAAACAAGATTTCATATTTAAAAAAGTGAGAATTTCATGGCAAAAACCTAGGAGAGTGTTGGATACATACTCAGGGGTCTTTAGCTCATAGGTTTTTTACTTCAGAGGTACACAAGGAATAATATTATGATCTCATAAAGTTGTTAATAGTGTTCTTCTAGTGTGATAGAAAAGCATTAGAAAAACCAATGGCTATGATGGATTTGAATGATTAAGTGTTTTTCATGATACTATAGGATGGTCTTTTAGTATGTGCTTGATGAGTTGGTGATACACATGGATCTAAAGGATCAGATTAGTGGAATTTTTTTTCAATGGTAATATTTTTATTATTGTTATTATTTTTATCAGAGAGGAAGAAAAGAGAGAAGATCAAGAACAAAAAAGCTAAAGGATAGAAGAGTCGCGTCAAGTAGAAAAATAAAGGAAAGAAGGCTAGAATAAACAATAATAAGAGATGGAAAAAGAAGCCCAATGAAATAAAAAGTAAAAAGACCAATAAAATTTTGGTAAGAACTTATAAACCTCAAAAATTAAGTGGTAGTTTCTTTTATTGTGGTAAGTATGGACATAAAGCCTCAGATTGAAATAGAAAAAATCATTCTCTTACCAATAGGAGAAGCTATAATGTCCTTGATGTATTCAGAGGTGTGAGAAGGGTAAATGAAATTATCATAAGGAAAATAAGTAGATTTCCTTTTACTATGATGAGGAACGTTAATAAAATACAAAAGATTATCATATCTCCTATATAGACTAAATCCACACATGTGTATGAACACCACAAATACATACAAGGTGTTCAGACTGAAAAGATAAATAAGGGTATGCGAGAATTTGATAGGATAATATAAGGAGATGACAAGGTAGAAAATGATTATAAAAGGGATGTTGAGAGAGAAGGAAAATAAAAGGAGGACAAGGAGAAAAACTAGAAGTGTTGGAAATATGGATGGAGTAACTAAGAGGGGAGGGGTGAATCAGTTACCACAAAAATAAATCCACAAGTCCCTTAGATGTCTTCAATATATATTACTGTTACTCGGTAAATTAACCTTTCATTGTTCATTAAACATTCACAGTTATTGATATGCATAAAACAAATAACATGAACACAAGTGACACAAGTAACACCAGATATAACATGGAAACCCAATTTGGGAAAACCATTAATGTAACTAGTTACTGATTTTCACTCTTCTGAAGTGAGCCCTGTTAGGAGCCAACCCTGTTAAAGGTTACAAAACACACTATTAGGTGTGACCCTGTTAGAGGATTTAAACACCCTGTGAGGAGTG
>MU224256.1:567348-581793 GCA_018584345.1 Thuja plicata | reverse complement strand
ATTCTTAGCTCGGTAGACTCTGTCTAATGACTGATATGACATTCTGAACTCGGTAGACTCTGTCTGATGACTGATATGACATTTGTGTAACATCAAGGACAACACACAATTTAAACAATTGTTTCCAACAAGAAGAAGAGGACAATAATAAAAAAGAACAAAGAGATTTCACACCTAAGATCTACATCAGTCAAATCCAAAGGCAAGTCGCAGAGACTTTCTCCTCCCACTCAAAACTGAGATATAGAAGGATGCATCAGTCCAGAATAGATACATGAAGATATCATTAAATTTGGATTAAAGAATGGAGGCTACTACTCCGGGAGAATAGTAAGTGTGGTGAGCTAAAGTTTCATATTCTGAAGTTGAAGCATTTTCAAGGAGCTTCAAGGAAGTGCGGAAATTAGTAACTTAAGTGTTTGATCAATGTATGGATGTCTCAGAGGTGTGTATGTGTAAGAAAGAAAGATAAGGTAGTAGAAGAAAAAAAGGAGAAGGAAGTAGACATTGATAGGACAATGAGAATTATATAAGAATAGTTGATACACCTTTTTCATTAATGTCAAAGGGGGACAAAAATATATGTGAAAAACTATGAAGGATGGGGAAAAAGTAAATGAGAAATACAAATGATGATCAAAGAGAATACAAAGAAAATAATCTAATCAAATTGAGAGATGCAATATTATGTACACTTGGACATAAGAAAGAAGTGAGCTAAGAAATGTGGTGTGTACTCAAGGGGGATAATTTTATGGAGTGAAGAGTATGTAATATGATTGGAACAAAGTCAAGAATGTTCTGAGAGGCAGAAGAAGAATTTCTATTAGAATGACTTTGAAAAATAATAAAGGATATTGTTTGTAATACTATTGATTATATTTGTAGGAGTGAGACTATTGGTTTATTGTATTAATTATTTTTCACATCACATGTTTCCTTCAATGTCAAAAGGGGAGATTGTTGGCATATTGGAAAAATTTGGATGATGGTTGTGTTGGCATTGATGTCAACATAACACAAAGACTAATCAAAGGAATAAATCAGAAGAGTTATTTTCTTGATGTTAACTTCACTGTTGCAAGTTAGCCAGTGGAGTAGGGTGTTACAAGGTATAGTGAGAAGAGGATATTGCAAAGATGAAGTCACACACATAGAGGAAGCATGTTTAAAATGTTTACCACATATCACCCAAAGTTACAAAAGGTTTCATGATGATTTTTATAGGTAACCAAGTTGTAGAAGGTGACTGAAAGAAAGAGTGATAGACTGTGTCTTCCCGAAGACAAAGAGGTTCAATGTGCTCAATAAAGTGATAATTAGAGAGCCTAGGAGGGTGTTGTAGACATACTCAGGTTACTTCAACTTAGAGGATTTATACTTTATAGGTTCACAAGGCATAATCTTATGATCTCAGAAACTTATTGACAATGCCCTTCAAGTGTGATGGAAAAGGGCTGGAAAATCCAATGGTTGTGATGGATTTGAATGATTGAATATTTTTCATGATGCTATATGATGTTCTTAAATTATGTTCTTGATGAGTTGGTGGTACACATGGATCCAAAGGATCAGATTGGTTCAATTTTTAGTCAGTGGTAATGTTTTTATTATTTTCATGTTCTTGGTCGACTTAGCTGGTCAAATCATGTTGTGCAAGCACTAAACCATGAAATCTAGGAGATTTATGATCTCTAGGCAGTGGTTGTAAGTGGTAGATCTGATTTAGTGGTTAGAAATGGATTTGAATCAAGAAATATTACATGTTAATTGAAGAAATGGTGAATTAGATTTTTTTGACCTACTTCTTGATATAAAATGATGAATTAGGGACAATTCAAGGTGAGGATTGTGGATGTGGATGCTAGAGGTGGCTACCGAAGGGAGAACCTAGTTCAATGAGAATCAGAAGTGTTTCATCAAGAGGTTGAAAAGAGATCTATATTATTCTACATTAGAGTTGTAATATACATGATGTAGATGTCACTTACAAAGTTTACAAAAGTTTGTAAGGATTAATTTAGTGATTAGATTCTATGGTAGTGAGCCTTCCTAAGGGCTGTAGCCTGATGATTTTCATTTGAGAAGTGAAATCTAGGTAGTGGATCATGAATTAATGTGGATTCCCCATATATTGTAATAATGTTATACTTTTAAAAATGTATTTTTGTATTATGGGAAATCAACCCCACCATAGTTTTTCCCCTAAAATGGTTTCCACAATAAAAATATTGTGTCTACTTGTGTGGATGTGTTTATGATTTGTAAATGCATGCATGTTTCATACTCTATTTATTCATATTAGATTTAAGGGTACATAAGTTAGAGGGTTTGAGGTTTATGTTTTTGGTAACAAGTAATTCACCCCCTCCCCTTCTCAGTTTTTCATTGTCATAATATTAACAAGTTTTGGTTTTCTCCCATCAAAAGTTTTTGATGACAATATCATCATAACGACCTCCTTAATTAGACAAGAGAGAAGGTTGAAGGAATACTTGAGTGTCTATGGAAGATCTTTGGGATAGTTGATCAATTGGGAGAAGAGTTCTCCCTTCTTCATCAATGCACTGGAGGAGACACAAAGGAGGATTTATAATATCCTTGTCTATATGATTGCTTCCCTTCAATCTTCCTATCAAGGCATTCCTCTTTACTTGAAGCACCCAGATTACTTTTGAAACCCCCTTATTAATAGATTTAATAACAAATTATCTAGTTGGAATGACTCTTTATTGAGTCAGGAAACCAAAGTACAACTCCTAAAGCATCTCTTCAGAACTTACCGTTCTATGCTCTTAGCCTCTTCCCTTAAAGTTTCCTGATTTAATTGAGAAATTTAAAAATGTTTCCTTTTCTTGGGGGCGGAATGGAAAAATGGTCTGGCACTTCTTGCTTGGGATAGTGTTTGGAAACCTAAAAAGAAGGGTGACCTTAGAATGATAAGTGTAAGGACTATCAATAAGGCTCTTTTAGCTAAGAAAAACTATAGAATCTATGGAGAGAAGAGGAAATTAAACCAGGTTTCAAAGAGTAAGTACCTGTACAATTTCTCTTCATTGAATGAGTTTATTTATTCTCCTCTTGTCCCCTCTAGGTCCTTCATTTGGAACAATATTATGAAGGTTAAAATTATTGGTGCCTTAGGAATGAGATGGAAGGTTGGGAATGGTAGAAGAATATATTTTTTCAGAAGATAGATGACCTTTTGATTGACCTTTGTATAATATCCCTAAATTCTCCCATTTCATTGATATTTTAAAGGCATCTTTTCAACATTTAATTAGAAATTACTAGTAGAATAAAAACTTTGTTGCTCTTTTTTTATTGATATTTCTCTTCTCCATATTCAAACCTCTCTTTACACTAGTCTATTAAGATGGAAGGACCTATTATCTACTTGGGTACCCCCAATGGCTACTTCTCAATTTCTTTTACTATTTCCTTGTTGTCCCTATCCCCTACTCCTCGCCCTTTTTGGGCAAAGACGTGGGTGAAGTTTCTCATTCATAAAATCAACATTTTTTCTCTCTTTTTTATGCAAAATAAAGTTCTTACTACTGACAATATCTATAAAACATGATTTTATTTCCCTAACAGGTACTACTTATGCATGGAAGTGGAAGAATCTTCCTCCCATATATTTCTTCATTGCAATTAATCAAGGGAGATTTGGTCTAGGACTCTCACCACATGGAACCTTAGTTTAGTGTTTCCTAAGGTCATCCAAGAGATATTTCAATGGTCTTTCCCTGCTTCCAATCTTATGATTAAAATCTTGTGGTCCATCATCTTTCCTCATCTGATATGGGGTATTTGGAAGGAGTGAAATAATATAATTTTTAGGGAGACTATTCTTCCCACTGAGGAAATTGCTGAGAAAGTCTTTAGAGCTATTGTTAAATAATATCAATCTTCATATTGTTAACTTGAATAAAAAACCCACTGCCACTTGTAAGGAGGAAGATATTAGAATCTTGAAAGAAGGAAGATATTAGAATCTTGTAAGAAGGAAGCTCAAAAGTGATATTCTAAATTTTGTTAGAAAAGTCAAGAATAGCAGAGAAGGTCTGGTTTGGATTTATCCTCCTATTGTTTGGGTGAAAATTAATTTTGATGGGGTGGATAAGGGGAATCCTAGGCCAGTTTGGTGTGTGGAGTGATAAGAGATGAAAATTACATGTATATTTCTGCAATGGAACTCTGTTGGAATGTAATAAATTTTGTGTAAATGTGATTTGATTTTTGGTTGTCATTTATGGAAACACATCTGGGTTTCAGACCGATTCCAGAAAAACAAAGTTTTGGTGATTCAAAAATCGATGAAGTGTAGAAGCAAAGATACAGAAGTGTTTTGGGTGTCAAAGATCGAGATTGGTGATTTAAGGAATGAGATCTTATAGGAAGATAGTATGGGGTATGTGTGAGCTCCATCTAAGATCAATTTTTTTTTGGTTGAGTCTATGGTGAGGTAGACACAATTGAAGACAGACAGACTGTAGCAGAACAGTGAAACAGTGCAGTTTGACAGTATTAAAGATTGGGGGAGTATGGCTTGGACTCCAAACAATCAAAGTTGTATTTTGGTTTTTGATAACCTCCACATTGACTATGCAAGAGAACCAAATATGCATTTAATGTTTACTATATTAAATATATTTTCTATTGAAGGCTAACTTAGTAATATTTGTAATATTCATACTAAGAGCTGACTTTGTAAAGTTGTGAGATATATATGTAAGATCTTTTTGATAAAGATTGTAATTATGTTGCAAGAGATTTTGTTAGATAGATGGATAAGTTTTTGAAGCAAATAGTAGAGCACAGAATGGTAGAGATCATTGAAGAACTATAAAGGAAATTTCTAAGCACCAGTGTTGCTGGTTTTGTTCATGACTGAGAACATTTGAAACCTGAAATATATTGTAATAGTTGTAAGTTCAGTTGGGCCCTAACAGGGTGTTGTGAACCTTTAACAAGGTTGTTATTCCTCTAGCAAGGAAATTTACTATGTAATATTTAGCTCCTAATAGGGCTAGGTCTCCTTAAAAGTACATTATAATTTAGTGCATGCTTGTGGGTACCATCCCCACCAGGGTTTTCTCTTTGTTAGGGTTTCCTCAAAAACAAAATATGGTCTTATGAACATTGTGTCATTTTCTTATGTTCTTTTATTTACTGCAAGTTTATTGTTGATATTTAATTGGTTGAAGAATTTAATAAAGTACTATAATATAGATTCACCCCCCTCTTAGTATTATCCAATCCTAACAATTTCTATCAGAGATTTTGGCCCTTGGAGAGAAAGTCTAACAAGTTGAGGGAGATTAGAATGGATTCAAACAATTTGTAAGAAAACTGTAATGTTGCCCTTGAAGACCTTGATAAAGCAAAAGAAGAGAATGAAGGATTGAGATTCAACATGCATGGAGCTAAGAAATTCATAAAGAAACTCAAAGATAAACTTGAGTTTTCTAGAAATCAAAGACAAGATCTTGTGGTTCAGATAAAAGAAGATTCAAATGAAAATAGTTCAGATAAGGTGAAGCAACTAAAAGAAGAGAATGAAACTTTGAAACTTGAAAATGAGACTATGGCTAAAGAAATATAGGTATAGAAGGATGCAAAGAAGAAAGTTGAAGAAGCTTTGAATAGTGCATTAGATCAAATGAAGAAGGAGGCTAAAAACTACAAGAACAAGTATCTAGAAATGGAGAAATACAATCAGATTATAAAAGGTGAACTTGTTGAAGAAAAGAATCACATTGAGAAACTTCACACCAGCAATGATTTGATTGACGAACAAAGAGACAAACAGAAACCTAAAGGTGATATGACTGGTATGGGATTCAATGAAGCTTAATGTTCAAAGAATTAGGAAGAGAAATAAAATGAGAAGATTTATGCTAAGAAACCTACTATTGAAGAACCTAAAGAACAGATCAGACCCTTCAGGGGTAGATTCTTTGGCTGCAACAAATTTGGACACATGAAGAGAGAATGTAGAGGTAATTCACCTTTTAGAAAAAAATTTAGTTATTGTTTTAATTGTAATGGATATGGGCACAAGAAAATAGAATGCAGAAAACCTAATCAATCAGGATATAGACAAGACAATGGAAGAGAACCTACAATGAAACCTACATGCTACAAATGTATTAACATTGGACATACTGTGAAATATTGTAAGATTCAAGGCAATCAGGAAAGAAGACCTCCTATATGTTACAAATGCAATAAGCTAGGACATATAGAAAAAATTTGCAGGTATAATGGATCAAACAATAGAAGAGTACCACCTCCTATGAATTCATAGAAGAATGGAAATGATATTGGTAAGAGTGTTTTAGATGTGAAGAGTGATTTTGAAAGTTGTTTCAAGAAGGTAGAAGATAAAAATAGCGGTAAGATATGGAAGATCAAAGAAAATAGTGAGACATCAGTTCAGGGAGAGTCAGTAGAGGCTCCTGGCTCTTCACCTAATGGTAACAAGACAGAATCGACCTAATTGGCCAACCATGGCCTTAGGAGGAGCATTGGGTACATATAACAGAACATATCTTGCCCTGAAATTCATGGATTGATCTCGTGTGAGCTTGTGGATAATCTTGGCCGACATCATGAAGTATACATCTAAGAGCACAACATCAGCTGACACACATATTTTATTTTCAAGATCTAATAGCCGACTGGATAGTTTTAAGTGAAAGTGAAAGTCATAACTTAACTTGTATAAAGCACCACTTAATGACCTATCTCTCTACCATTTGAAAAAGAGTGAGTTAAGGAAGTCAGAGAGAAAAGAAGTTTAGATTATTCTACATTAGCCGTGTGTGATCGATTGAAGGATAAACTTGAAATTTAGTGAAAGAAAGGTATTTTACATTATCTACCCATGAATGCACCTATTATTTTTGATGTTACGATAGACCTAGGTATAATTTTATGAAACATATATTCAAATCATGCAAAGAGGATCCAAAGGGATAATTTTCCCAAACCCCTTATGTCATGTTACACGTAGAAGATATTAGGGCTTACATACATCGTAAGTATGACATATTGGGAATTGATGACATATCAACTGAGATGGAGTATATGACTAAAAAAGGAGTCATGAGAGAAGAATACAAACATATAAATCAACTGAGCATAAAGAAAATTCTAGATTTATGTGAATTTGATGAAGGTGAATGGTTCAAAATACTATTAAGTAGGGTTAGTGATCAGTTTATTTGCATTGGTGATCAACTTGTGAAGATTTGTAGTGACCTAATTTATAAAATCACTGGATTGGACAACACCAGAGTCATTCCTATTATAGAGAAACATGTGAAGAAATAAATTGAAACCCTAACTCATTCTAAATGGGATAGATAGGAAATGACAGTAAATGACTTCTTTCAGCAAGATGTAAGATTGATTGCAATGATACTTGGGTACAAGTTCTATAGTACTAGACCTAATTTAGTATCTATTGGATTCATCATGATGGCATGTAGAATGGTGAAAGAAAATGTACAGTATAATCTATGCAAAGTTCTGGCATAGCAATTCCTTGAGAATGTGAAGCTTGTGAAGAAGGACAAATAAGAAACTTTCAAATTTGGTTCATTGTTGATGCATATGTTCATTCATATCCAGCACAATTTTCCTAGTTTACATCCTAGTGGTTGGAATTATAGAGTACCCACTGGCATATTGATTTCACAGAGCTACAAAAGACAAAATGCTACTTGTGTTGATGGTGAATTATTTTGTATGATCAAGATTTTATAGAGACAAATGAAGACAATCTATAGAATACATGAAGACATTATTGAGAAATACAAAGATAAAACATGTTTCATGGTTGAAAATGATTGTGTGTGCTTTGAAGTAGTCATACCTAGGAAGAACTGGTGTTACCCCATGGGTTATGAAGTGAGTTCTGAAGTGCTTCCCATGCAAGTAGAACATGTCCTTGCATCATAGATTGACACAGTAGAGGAAAGATGGGGAACTTATGAAGAAAATTCAGCAAAAGTGAGAGAAGAACAGACTAGAGGTCTAAAGAAGAAAAAGATAGAAAATCTTGTACATGATTGTGGAGTTAAAGAAAGATTGACAGAAGAGGAACTTAAAGAAGTCAAAAGAAGATGATAGAAAGGTCTCTTGGACCTACAAGTGGAAGTAACTCAGACCTTCCTACTCCTGAGGTAATCATGGTAGACAGTCCACCTCCTCCTCAACAACAAACAACTCAAACTGAAAATGTCACTTCTAGAGTCACAAGATCAAGCATGAAAACATCACCTAAAGAGTAGATCACAGCAGGAGAAGGGAAGAAAATAGAAAAAAAAAAATTGGAAACCTGACATAAAGATGCTAGACAAGAGAGCATTAGAGCAAGGAAAATGGGTTACAATTGATATATATTATAACAGGTATGAAGAGGAAGACAAACTTAAAATTGAAAAAATTGTGATAGAGAACCTACCTACTTTTAAGAAGACACTGTTAGAGATTGAAGGAAGCATACCCATACACCTTTTTGGGAAATTGGAAATAAGAAAACATGTTACCGAAATTGAAGATGATATGATGAGAAACCAAGAAATAGATAACATGTTGCCTATGATATCAGTCCAAGAAAGAGACATAATATACAAGGAACTAAAACCTCTAGTAAGGACCAAGGTGACAATACTAAAAATCATGGCAAGGAAATATGATGAAGTTACTGAGGAAACTTAGAAGGCATTAGAGAAGATAATTATGAGTACTACTTCTAGCAAGATCTCACCTCCTAAGACCACATTTCCCACACAATGGGGAATGGGTGAGAGATATAAGGAAACAAAGACATCTGACAAGAGAAAAGAAGATCCATCACCAGATTTCTATGTTACTTGTGTAGCAATAAATCTTGATACATCTCAAGATGAGAAGGACCCTTTTTCAGGGAATATGGATACTTCTGTGGCAGATGAGGTAGAACAGAAGAAGGAAGAGGAATAGAAAATGGAAGAGGAATAGAAAAAAGAAGAAGAGTAGAATGAAGAAGAAAAGCAGATAGATTAGAAAGAGGATGAAAAGAAAGAGATAAACACATCATCCATTTCATTGTTGGAAAGCATTGATGTAAATGTTGACAGCATGGATGAAGTAGAGCTAGTAGAATTGGCATTTACTACTTTGAACAAAGAAAAGGAGAGATCAAAATAGAAAGGAGACAAGAAGGAAAATTAATCACAAGAGCAATTGATACTATAAACAAATTTCTTCCAACACCTATTGTTTTCTAGAATAAATATGACATTGAGAATCTGAGAATCACACTTGATGAATTTGATGGGCACTATAAGAACCTACTGAAGATAGCAGAAGAAAAGGAAGATAAGACATACTTTATGAAGAAGCTAATAGTATTCTGAAAATATATAACATGGGATTAAGGCATTATGAAGACTTGCTTGACAAATAGATACATTGGACATGGGAGAAAATTGTTCAGTTATTGCATGAATCCAATAAGGCATATTCAGAATGTAGAAGACATTATTTCCAAAGAAAGGGAAGCTCTAAATAGTATGATGGATGGTTGTGAAAAATCTTCACAATCCACAACAGAGATAGATAAAGAAGTCACAAGGATTTTGGCCAAACTCAGTGTATTGGATAATGAGTAAGGGAGAGTATTGACAAGGTTCAATTGGATGAAAAGTTTTATCACTCCTAAGTTATCAATACTTGAGGTTCATCTCTCAGACTTGGAGAAAGTGATAGATTCTCTAGATAAATCTTTGCCGACAAACTTGAAAGAAGCTGAGACCACATCATTTTCACTGAATGGCTTAATTCACATTAGCCAAATTTTGTTTAAGACATGGACTGTAGAAGTAAAGATCTTGGAAGATTTCTTTCAGGATATTTTGAAAATGGTGAGCAAGAATTAAACCTTTTGTTGTATATGCACCTTTGTCATTGTTGTCAAAGGGGAAGAAGAGAATAAAATATATATATAGATATTATATAGAGAAGAAAAGAAAAGAGAAAAGAAAAAGAAAGATTATAGAGGATATAGATTAGTTGGAACACTTATTCTTTTTTTTTTTACAAGTGTTGCCATTAATGCCAAAGGGAGGGATTGTGGGAAAGTAATCAATTTTGTGTAAATGTGATTTAATTTTTGGTTGTCATTTATGGTAACACATCTGGGTTTCAGACCGATTCTAGAAAAGAAAAGTTTTGGTGATTTAGAAATCGACTAAGTGTAGAAGCAGAGATACAGAAGTGTTTTGCATGTCGAAGATCAAGATTGATGATTTAGGGAAAGGGAGATTATAGGAGGATAGTATGGGGTATGTATGAAATCCACCTAAGATCGATTTTTTTTTTGGTTGAGTCTACCGTGAGTTAGACATAATTGAAGACAGACAAACTGTAGGAGAATAGCGAAACATAGCAGTTTGATTGTAGCAAAGATTGAGGGAGTATGGCCTAGACTCGAGATAATTAAAGTTGTATTTTGGTTGTTTATAACCTAAAAATTGACTATGCAAGAGTTTTGAATATGTATTTAATTTTTATTATATTACATGTATTTTTTATTGAAGGCCGACTTAGTAATATTTATAATATTCATACTGATAGCCTACTTTGTAAAGTTGTGAGATATAAATGTAAGATATTTTTGAAAAAGATTATGATTGTGTTGGAAGAGAGTTTTTTGGATAGTTGGATAAGTTTTTGAAGTGAATAGAAGAGAAGAGAATGGCAGAGACCATTGAAGAACTATAAAGGAACTATCTAAGCACCATTGTTGCTTGTTTTGGTCATGAATGAGAACATTTTGTAACTTGAAATATATTGTAAGAGTTGTAAGCTTATTTGGACCCTAATAGGGTGTTTTGAGCCTTTAAAATGGTTTTTATTCCTCTAACAAGGAAATATACTTTGTAATATTTAGCTCCTCACATGGCTAGGTCTCCTTACAGGGACATTATTGATAGGGAGCCTCCTTGGTAACCTTCTGATTTTGCTTGGAACTCTTTTTAGGCCTCTCCTAGGACCTCTAGGGTTTCCTAAATTCACCCTCTACCACTTGGAATAATCAACTCTTCCCTCCAACCAAGAAGCTACCAATCTTGTCAAAATCACCATTCTTGTGTTCTACAAGAACCTTCCACTCAAACCACTCCAAGCCCTAAACTTAAATTTAGATTTGAAGGAGGGTCAGGGCTTCAACATAATCCATTTTTGGATTGAAACCTAGGTTTTAAACCATCAAATTGGTCCATGTTCCCATTGAGTTCTAGATTCCTACTTTCTAGACCTTGTAGCTCTTTTTGCCAATTAGGCCTCCTAGATTGTAGGACAACACTATTTTTGCACAAAATCTCCAAAGAAACCCCAAATATCTTCTATTATTCTTCAAGTAAATCAAAAACCCACAAGGATTTTCTAGGTCTTAGAGTACAGTACTATCCGTACACCATACTTCTTGAAAATGGCTTCTTTCTTGCTTTTGGACCAGTTTGAGGTCTTGGGCTTAAAAACTTGGCATGTTGGATTCTTGGACACTTCTCCACTTTGGGGAACACTTGTGTAACATCATTAAATACACCCATGGCCTTCTTGGCTCATGAGAATACCCCCTGCAACTTTTAAACCAACTGTCACTTGCTCTTCCTAACTAGGTTGTGCATGTAGCTCGCCTAGGGCAAGTGTTTAAAAATACCTGCAAGTACTTTCAGAGCTCCTCCTTCCACAGTACCGAATCTCCATGGACCTAGTCTCCATTCCAAAGTGGCCATACAAATCCAATGGTGGGAAGTGGAGTTAGGTCCTCATCTTTGCTCCTTGGCCAAAATTGGACAGCAAACAGTCCAAAACTGAAAGAATTTACAAACTACAAACAAAGAAAAACTACAAAGAAAAATAATGATAAAAAAAGATTGATAATATGAAAAAGAATGGATTCTAATAGTCACAGTATTAATTTCAATCCATTCACAATAAAAAAAAAATACTTCAAATATGTTGTCTGCTCATTAAAACTCTCTGCTCCAATATCCAAAATCTGTACAAACTCTTGTCTGTCCTCACATTAGGGTTTTTTCACCTTATATACTTCCCACACACATGTTTAACTCCTTCTATGGGTTCAAAACCCATTAGGACCTCGAAATCCTCTAGACAACAAAAAGTTGTCAGCAACTTTTAAAAGTTGCTAATGTTGCATAGCAACATTTTACATTTTAATTGCAACTTACACTTTTTAAGTGTTTTATCACCAATTCAACCTATCTAACCTTAGCTAGACCTTATAGGATACCTAAGGACCCTAAAAACAACCATGACATCACCTTGTCATTTGATGACATCATCAAGTACAAATCACTTAATTGAGCCAATTTGAGCTATTTTCACATAACAGGGAGAAAAACTAAAATCTAAACTAAGAAATCTTGGTCCAGATGACCTTATGCATTTAAATTTCTCTACAAGAGGTTCTTCCACACACTCACACCCAAAATGACAAGAAAAACCACCAACTAGCTGGCAACTCAAAGGTTCTCCTGCACCATACTACCAAGGTTAAGAACTTATGTCACCTCTGGGGACAGGAGATGAGGATCAATTCCCTACTTCTTAAAGTCACTCTTAGGCACCCAAGTAGCCTCATCCTCTATAATTCCTTCCCACTAAATGAGATGTTCCATATAGGTGCCCTTCCTAGTCTTTTTCTTCACCCGAGAGTCTAAAATATTCACTACCCTTGGTGTTAGTGTAGGGGTAAGCTGAACATCTGATGCTATGTCCTTACCATCTAACTGTACCTCTATGTCTGCTGGTGTAGGTCCCTTATACTAGACTAAATCTTGCACATTGAAAATAGGAGAGATTTCCAAATCTATTGGTAAGTCAAGTTTATAGGCATATTTCCCATACTTTGCAAGAATATTGCAAGGTCCAATCCTCCTCATCTGCAGCTTGGTGGGGAATCCCTTCTAAAACCTAGACTTATTGAGATGCACCATCACAAGGTCACCCACAGCAAACTGAAGATCTTTTCTTTCTTCATCAACTCTAGCTTTCAAGTTTTGTGTAGCCTCTTGGAGTTGTTTCTTTACTTGCTCATGAACTTCCTTCATGGATTGAGAAAAATCATTTGCATATGCACTCCTTCCTTCTGCATTTTCCAAGGTTCTCAACTCCAACACACCTCTAGGGTGCAGCCCATAAACTACTTCAAAGGGGCTTTTTCCTATTGTCATGTTTACACTATCATTGTAGGCATATTCAGCCTGTGGTAACATCTGATCCCACATCACTCCATACTCCTTTTTCAAGCACCTACGGAGATTTCCTAGCACTCTATGAATCACTTTAGTCTGACCATCTATCTAGGGATGGTAGGCTGACCCAAATGATAGATTGGTTCCCAATCTTGACCACAAGGTCTTCCAAAAATGACCCATGAAGTTTACATCTCTGTCAAATACTATCCTGATGGGTAAACCATGGATCCTTACCACTTCTTTAAAGAAAAAATGAGCAATATGATTGGCATCATGGGTGGTTTTGCAAGAAATGAAATGACTCATCTTGTTAAACCTATCTACCACCACAAATATACTATCCAAACTAGACTTAGTTCTAGGCAGCCCAACAATAAAATCCATACTCATACATTCCCAAGGCCTATTGGGAATGGGCAAGGGCTGATACAAACTTGCATTAGATGATATACCCTTGGGTTTTTGGAAAACCAAGCATTTCTCCACATACTTCTTGATGTCCTTCTGCATCCTAGGCCAATAATAGAACCTTTGCACTAGTTCTAGTGTCTTATTGAGGCCAAAATGCCCACTTAAGTTGCCATTGTGCTTTTCTTGAATAACATTCTCCCTCATAGATCCCTTGGGAACACATAGCTGCCCTTCTCTAAACAAGAGATCATTCTGAATTATATAGTCTGCAAATTGACTATGGAAATGGTTCTTGAAGTCTTTACATACCTTGTATGCTTTTAAGAAGTCCTCATCACCTTCATAAATCTCCTTGAAGCTTTCTATTCCTATACTTTGTAGCTGTACTTCTTAGATTGTCAAGAGTCTCCTACTCAAAGCATCAGCCACTTTATTCATCTGCCCTTTCTTGTGTTTGATGGTGAAGGTATAGGCCTGCAAATATTCCATCCACTTGAGGTGTTTGTTGCTTAACTTCTCTTGTGAGTTCATAAAACTCAAACCTTTGTTATCAGTATAAACTACAAATTCCTTAGGCAACAAATAGTGCCTCCATTTCATTAACACTTGTACCAATGCATATAGCTCTAGATCATAAGAAGAGTACCTCTTCTTGGCCTCATTCAACTTCTCACTGTAAAAGGCCACTGGTCTATTCTCTTGGTTCAAAACTGCCCCAACAGCTATACCACTTGCATCACATTCAAGGGTA
>MU224256.1:519079-549559 GCA_018584345.1 Thuja plicata | reverse complement strand
TAGCTCTAGCTGAGAGCATTCTAAAAACCCTTGCACTCCATGCCTAGGGAGCTATGGATCGATTTTTGAGACCTCATGCTTGAGTGTTCTTGAATGTAATGATTCATAGAAGTGTGACACAATTATAGTACACAGTATCCTTTCAACAACAATAACAAGATTATCATTTTATATATTATATATAAATAAAAGTATCTTTTATAAATAATTTATAATCAAATCATAAGGGAAGATAATATTAAAAGAATATAGTTTAATAATATTGTATATGCATATAATTAAGATAGATGGGAGTGTTTCTCTTTGTGCTCTTTATTTGAATAAGAACTAAGAAAGAATACCTTGAGAAACATTCACACATTCTTCAAAATTATTTGAGATACCATTATTTTTTAATATGTATTTGATTTTGTGATTTCTTTTCTCTTAGTCAAGATGGTGGATTTGTAATAAACTTTCTTGAATCTTCCTCCTACAGATTTTAATGACAACTATTATTGTTGATTATATATATAATTTTTCACAATTGAAAAATTAATAACTTTAAAAAATAATTCTTAAATAATCATTTAAAAATTTGGTTGACAAACAAAGTTGGTAGTTAAATTTTGAATGAGTCGGCATCCTATGTAGGCCCTAAAAAAATGTTCCATTACATAGTGGAATTGATTAAATAGAACACATCGAGATGCCTAATATTTTTTTCATTTAAACCCCCACTCAATATAATTTAATGTAGTATATTATATAAAAAATAAATTAATAAACCACATTTGAAAAATAAAAATAAATCAAATGATTATGATGAAATCCAAAAATTTGCAGTAAGATACTAAATATACACAAAAAATCAAATGTAAAATAGATTTTCTATACATATCCATGAAGGTGTTAATGCTTGCAATTATCATAGGTCTTCACTTCTAACGATTCTCTCAACTCACTATTTTTTGGTTCTGGACTCTCAAATGATGATTCCTTTTTCTTTAGGCAATAACGGAGAACGATTAGGTCCAACAACATAGGATCAAATCCCTTTTGCAATGTTCTTTGCTCTAGATGTTTTCTTTAAATAATATTTTGAGCGTATGCAGAATGTAGACCTTATGACAAGACATATTGTCAATTAGTGTCAAAACACTTAGTCAACTAGTGTCGACCGAGACAACATGCATTATGCAAATTCCAAAGTGATCAACATTGCCCGAGTGATCAGCATCGCCTGAGTGACTAGTATGACCTGAGTGATTTACAGTATCGCCTGAGTGACAGTTTATTACTTGAGTAGACTTCAGGACTCAAGTGACCGTTTGAAGCCAATCTTGCATCTATTGTTAAATATAATTTTGTTTATTGCAAGCAGAGTTACAAAGTTCTTTGTTGGATAAAGATATATATGTATGATAATTTGTTTTATCCAATGTGTAGTAAGTATGTATAAGAAAAAGAATAAGTAAGAATATATGCATAAGTGTAAAGGCATGTGAATGGCAGTTTGATTAAGAGAAGAAGTATTCAGGACAACAAAGTCTCATCTATCACATTTAGGTGATTAGTTATATTCAAAAGGATCTTATTCAGCAATCTTAGTTGCACATAGAAGATCATCAACTAGTTCATTCTTACAGGTGGATCAGAAAAATCCTTTAACAAGATGGACCTTATAGTCCTTTGTTTAAATATCTTAACAAAGTTGTATTACTTATTGTATTGTACAAAATCCCTTAACAAGGTGGACCTAACAGTCCTTTTTATGCTCCTAATAGGGTAGACCATTAGAAGTGGTGATTGTAAGCTCTAACAAGATAAATTTATACTATAGTAGTAAATCGTGTGGGTATCATCCCCACCCTAGTTTTACTTTCTTTTGGAAGGTTTTTGGGTAACCAAATATTGTGTTATGTGTTGTGTATGAACCTTTACTTTCAAGTTCTATGCATGCAAAGAAATAACTTAATCTAATTACAAATTAAAAGGATTAAGTTTTATTGGTTCCTGATTCAACCCCCCCCCCCCCCCCCCCCCCCACCCCCCTCTCAGTCACTGGGCACATCATATATTTCCAACAATTGGTATGAGAGCAGTGGTTCTCTTATTATAATTTTACCAACTTGAGAAAAGATCATAGGCTATGGAAACATACAGAGTGGAGAAAGCCATTGAGAATGAAAAGATAGATCTTAAGGTGCCCATGGATCAGATCATGAAACTTAGGGAGCAACTCTCTCTTTCCCTAAAAAGAAGAAAATAATTAGCAGTATAGATGAATGACAAGAACTATATAGAAGAAAGTATTGAAGACTGTTGCAAGGATAGAAGTTCTGACGAAGCTAATGCAACCATTGAAGACTTACTTATAAACAATCTCACTTTACATGAAGAAGTTAGAAAGTTGAAGAGAGAACATGAAATACGCTCAATCAGATTATGTGATGTCATAGAACTAAAGAACAAAGAAGAAGATAACAGAAATATAGCACAAGAAGATAAAAGACTGCTGAGTACAAGATTAGAAGAAAGAAAATGAAATCCAACACTTGTCATTTCAGCAAGCTAATTTTGTAAGTCAACTCAACCATGAAACACATGAGGTTGACAATCTAAGAACAGAAAATGAAAGACTACAGAATGATCTCAATGCTGAAAAGAAAACAAATGAAAGTATGATGAGTTCACAAACTAGCATGGATCAGACAATAGAATTTAGAAATCATGGACATACTAGATTAGGTTATACTAAACAAGGTGAATCCTCACAACAAGGAGCTCAAAGGAACATCAAACCTACATGAAATCATTGTGGTAAGCTAGGGCACACATCAAATAAATGTTTGAGCAATGGAAAGCCAAAATTTTATGGTAAATGCTACAGTTGTAACAAACATCGACATAGAGGAAGTGAATGCAAAGAAAAATCTAAGTTTGAAGGAAAATTCTACAAGTGCAACAAACAAGGTCATAGATCTTCCGAGTGCAGAACTAAGAATTGGAGTCCTGCTGAACAATTAGCAAAGGTAATTTTTGGTTGGGATTACAACACGTGGTACGTATGTTGTCATTGTTGTGAATATGGACACATTGGTACAAATTGTATGAAGACTCACTTAAGAAAAAGGGATCCTACTAAGAGATTTTATCTATGCAAGCAACTCAGTCATCTAAGCAAGAAATGTATGAGAAGAGAAAAAGTTGATACTGGTTTTGAGAATGGTAAAGCCAAAGTCTCAGAAATTAGAAATCAGATGAGCAAGTAATGGGTAAGGAAATCCTCAGATAATTCATATTAAAGTAGTGATAGATCTAATGTCACCCTAAATAGTGAACTGGGTGGATCTTCCATTACAAAATAGGAATGTAAGGAGATGACTAGAACTGTATAGTACAAGCCATCCTACATCAGTTCCAAATAAGCTAAAATAGTCCAACTCCGCATATTGATGCATGAGGATATGTTATAGTTCAACCCGAGTTAGAATGTTAGATATACCTGAGCCACTCTAGCTTAACCGAGCTGAGTCAGACAGTATTGATAATTGTAAAGTTGATTTCACCCAAGCTTCCGAGTGAATCTAAGAAACACTTGATTCATGCTAGCTAATATGTACAGAGCATTTAATGAAATACTCTAATTATTGAAAATATCTTATAAATGAAGCATTGTAAAGATTACTGCTTACAAAGCTTTGAGTTTATGAATTAATTTAGAGCCCTTAGCGATTTAGTGCAAATTTGTGATTGAAATCAAAGTTTGATAATTTTGTCTAAACAAAAATGACATTTACTTCCAGCAGCAAGGTCAAGAAAGGTTCTGAGATGTTAGTAAGGAATGCAATTTGTGATCCTTAGGTGTTTAAGCTTCATCTGATAGTTGCAGAGGAGATAGACTTGATGGGAGCTCATTCCCTGATTCCTCTGAGAGTGTTACTGATTAATGACATCTAAAGATTCTATCAGTGCAACATACAGGAGCTTGAAACTATTGAGATGAACAAGGCATATGATGAATTATGTGAAAATGGGCGTCTGAAACCTTAGCATAAGCACCTTGAAACCAGGGATTTGAAACACATCATGCACATGTCAAGGGACATCAAGACAAAATGGATGAGATATGTTCTCAGTCATTCCACGACATGCAACTATGGTTTGAACATCCTGTGATGATCACGAAGAAAATAATTCATCGTGTCACGGGGTTCCCGATGCTAGATAAGCTAAAAGCTACCAAAACCCTAGCTCGGGATGACCTAGCTGAGTTAATTTTTGCCAAGTGGGATGGAAGAGGCATGAGACTTAATGGAGTAACTGATATGGAATTAAAATTTGGTATTCATGTTATAGCCCACAAGATATATAGTCTGAGTAGACCAAATAGTATTCTGTGTGAAGCTGTTGACCTAGCATAAAAAGTGGTGATGAAGAATTTAGTATTCGACCTAGCAAATTTAGAGCTCATCTAGTTGAGAAATAATATGGAAAGAATCTGAGTATCCAAATCCAATTCATGTAAGTTTGGTTCTCTTCTAATCTTCATACTCTTTTATGTTGAGAAGTTCTCTTCATCCAAACGAACAATAGCATGGAAGAAGGATAGACCAATAATCCATCAGATTAATGAGTTCATAGTTGAGCTAGGAGATAACTTTGATAACATTATGGATGGATATTTTGAGATTTTCAAACAAAAGATGCAGAATAGGTTCAGAATTCCCAAACAACTAGTTGAGAATTACAAAGATGAAATATGTTTTCTAGTTGATTGTGATAAGGATTATATACAAGCAGTAAAGCCTAGGGTTGCATGGGTAAAACCCCTGCCATATGAAGTCAAAAAAGATGACATAAAAGATATCATAGAGGCTCTTGTTAATGAACCTGCCAATCAAAAGGAACCTTACTTTAGAACATATGAGGAAGCAAAGAGAAAGATATCTTTGGAGATTGAGATTCCCAAGATATTGAAAAGAGGAAGGAAGAGACTCGATACATTCAAGAAGAAGTATTACAAGACCTTCGACTCTCCTATCATCTATGAGAGTAAAGAGGATAAAATTAAAATAGAAGATGTTGAATCTAAAGAAGAAAAGGAAGACACTGATATTGAACCTCCACGGAAGAAGAGGAAGGCAACACCCAAACAGAAAAAGGAAAAAGGCACTAGCCCTGTTGTCACCTTGAGGAGATCAAGGAGAAAACTTATACTGAGTGATGATGAGGATGATGAAGAAGAAGAAGATACTGTGGTTTTCACAAAACCAACACCCACACTGGATCAGAAGATTAAAGAACTGGAAGAAGGAAGAGCTATGATTTCTTTTAAGTCACTGAATTATGCTTCTATGACCAAGGAAGAAAAGAGAAAGATTGAAGAAGAAGTGGTGGAGAAGATGGGAAAATGGAAATATGACCCCTTCAAGATGAATAATTATATGAATGAAGACCTATTCAAGGAAGTCTTCATTCCCTGGAACAATGCAGTCAAAATTGAAAAGGACATAAGGGAACAAACATTGAAGAAAGTTATGTCTATAATGAAGGGCAAATAAGAAAAAGAAGCCTTGAGAAAATATTTGAATAATCACACCCCAAGATTCAGGGCATTCCAACTATTGAAAAAAATATAGAAGATGTAGTCCAATGTGCCACATTAGTGTAGAAATCAATATTTGAGATGAAAGATGATGATGAGGCAGAAGTACTAAGTACAGACCCTCCTAAAAAGGTAAATGATGATACATTACCTAAGGTAAAGACCATTGAGGAGTCAAATGTTGACCAGATTGCACTTGAGGTAATGACATCATTACCCAATCTCCTATCCAGAATATAATACATCCGAGCAATGAAAAGGTTGCAGAATCCACATCTAAACATGTAGTAACTAAGCAACAGGCTCCACTTACTAATGAGAAAAAGCACACCCGAGTCGCAGAAAGACAAGGTGGATATTTCTACTGCTAGTATTGACTCATCAATAAATATTGATTTAGCAATTGGTACTTTAAAGGTTAATGACCTAATTGGAATGAATAATGAAGAAAATGATGAGGAAGGTAAAGGAAAAGAAACTGTTCCTTCACCGAGTCCTAAGACATCAAGAAAAGAAAAAGTAGTAATTACTGATGAGATGGATCTTGACAAAGAAATTTTGATTCCAAATTGGGATCTATCCAGCTTATCTGAAGAGAAAATGGATATTTTGGGAGAAATGTGGAAGAAAAGAGCTACACAGTAGAAGCTCTGAAAGGAAAGACAAAGGAATAAAGTACTTGAAGATGTCAAATGAATATTTATAGATGCATTGTAGATTGAAGTCAATGAGAGTGACTCAATAATGGACCAACTTGTCGACATTGTCCACAAGTTCAACACATATATGAATGGTCAAGAGAAGTTACTCAGATTTGGGAACAACACTTTGGACATTATCATGAAGGTGCTAGAGGACAATTTGGATAACACTTTGTCTCAGATTTTGAAGGTACATAGTGATTTTCGGCTATCCTACTTTGGAATAACCTTTGAAATATCACTTTTTGGCATTTTTCAAAAACAAGGGGGAATATCATTATTTTTTAATTAAGGGGAAATGTCATTGAGGAAACACATCTACAGTGGACCTATGTAGATAATATACTCTACAAAAACAATTTTGAAAAACACAAAAATAGAGTCAGTTAGACCCGAGCACCAGAAGCTATGTCAAAACCCGAGCAGATAGAAAGGGGGAGTTTTGACATATCAGACACATAATTCAATGATAATCATTTTTGTCACTAATGCCAAAGACGGAGATTGTAAACCTTATGGAAAGATATATTTTTAATTAGTGTCAAAACACTTAGTCAACTAGTGTCGATTGAGAAAGTATGCATTATGCAAAGTCCCGAGTGATCAGCATTGCCCGAGTGATCAACATTGCCCAAGTGATCAGCATCGCCTGAGTGATTAGTATGACCCGAGTGATTTACATTATCACTCAAGTGATAGTTTGAAGATAACCTTTCATCTATTATTAAATACAATTTTGTTTATTGCAAGCCGACTTACAAAGTTATTTGTTGGATAAAGATATATATGTAAGATAGTTTGTTTTATCTAATGTGTAGTAAGTATGTATAAGAAAAATAATAAGTAAGAATGTATGCATAAGTGTAAAGGCATTCGAATGATAGTTTGATTAAGAGTAGAAGTATTCAGGAAATCAGAGTCTCATCTATCACATTCTGGTGATCAGTTATATTCAAAAGGATCTTATTCAGCAATCACAGTTGCACAGAGTAGATCATCAACTGGTTCATTCTCACAGGTGGATCAGAAAAATCTTTTAACAGGGTGGACCTAATAGTCCTTTCTTTAAATCTCTTAACAGTGTTGCATTACTTATTGTATTGTACACAATCCTTTAACAAGGTGGACCTAACAGTCCTTTCTATGCTCCTAACATGGAATACCATCTTAAGTGGTCATTATAAGCTCTAATAGGGTAAATTTATACTACATTACTAAATCTTGTGAGTATCATCCCCACCATAATTTTAGTTTCTTTTGGAAGGTTTCTGGGTAACCAAATATTGTGTTTTCGATTAAGGGTAAAGCAGTTTTTGAAGGGAACAGTAACCCTTTACAAAAAATGAAAGATAGGCAATTAGAAACATAGGCAAAAACTTATAGACAAATATTGTGTTATGTGTTGTGTATGAACCTTTACTTTAAAGTTCTATGCATGCAAACAAATAAGTTAATCTAATTGTGGATTAAAAGGATTCAGTTTTATTGGTTCCTGATTCAACCCCCCCCTCTTAGTCACTTGACACATCATATATTTCCAACACAGTCAACCTGCCAACAAAATTGTATTCAGATTCTTAAGAAAGTCACATGTTCAAGGATTTATATTGTAATGGTAATCAGACATATACGCAACGGAGCTTGATGATTTTCTCAAAAAAAGAATAATTCATTCCCACATAATGAAAATCCCGTGGGTTTCCACCTATAATTCTTCCAATATAGAAAGTAAGGGATGCATAAGATCATTTAAAGAGGAAAATGAATCCAAGAATAGAAATATATTATGCACATATTTTTTATGCTCATCTATGCCATATAATAAAGCTACATCATTAATCCTTACTAAATAATAATTAAGGGAATTATTATTGTATTTATTTTCTCTTTATGTCCTAGGGATTTCAATTTTAAGTAGTTCTCTTTATCTCTTTATCTTCAAAAAAGTCTTTTAATATTATTTTTTATAGATCTTTAATGTTGAAATAGACAAGATGATACAATTATAGTTGCTAGTCCTCGTTAAGGGATATCCAACTATACATATCTAGCATATAGAGTGGTCTCACATTAAAAGAAAATGTTAAAAAATACATGGAAAATGAAATGGTGTTTTTATTCATAAAAAAGTATTGCATTAGGATATCTAGCATTATATTCATAAACTTCTATATCCAAATAGAACATATTTAGAAGGAACTCATCCTCATCTCGTACATGAAATATAGACATCCTTTTTACAATGATTTCCTTAATATTGTTCTATTCACTAGTTTTTCCACAAGAAATATACTTTTAGTTTAACATTACTACTCCACTAAACTTATAATGTTTCACCTTAAATATTTAGCTACTCATTAGATCTTGGATTTGACTTCTTGCATGACTTTAACCATTTATATATAATCCAACATTCTTTAATTATATATTTTTTAAATATGCATCCCATATGAAAACAATTCAAAACCATAGGTTTATATAAATAATTCATAAATGAAGACACATTACATCTTTAAAGTGAAGAAAAATATTATCCTTAAGCCTTCCAAAATCATTAAGTTCTTGAAGCTAAGAAATATATTTTAAATAAGTATGAATATTGCTCCAAATTATCAAACATGCACAGTTATACCTCATAAATGGTTCTATTCTTTACCAAAAGTCATGATAGGTATCCTATTATCCACCAAATTAAAGAAAGTGGATCCAATGTGATTATTTAAAATGAGGTACTATATTTTAAATATAAAAGAGAACTAAATTGATCATCTTATTACTAGAGAGCCTCAAGATGATGAATTTTTTTTCAAGGTGCACTATTGCGCTAGCTTAACACTATCAATTTGTGTCGCCTCATTAAGTAAAAAATAAAATCAACCATCTATGTTTTTTCTCTAACATGTGATTTACTATGATTTTTATAAATTACTATTTGAACTACAAATAAAAATAATCAATAAAAATAAAGAATCTAACAAAAAGAATAAATATATAAATAAAAATAAACAATACGTTTTCATTCACGTAATATTTTCTTAACCTTGAGATACTCCTGCATCAAACACCTTAAGTAAGAAATGTTAATTTTATAACTTGCAAATAAGGGCTAAATTGTATAAACATCCTTTCATTTGTTCCCAACATTAGTGTCTCCTGAACATATAAATAGGTTTCAAAAATTATTCTTGCATATTCCCCCACAGCAATTCTAATTATGAAAATAAGAAGCGGGGAATATATTGACCTCGTTCATCAATAGTTGGTTTTACCATTCATCCCCACTCCTTGAGGATATAGTCCCACTTGTACAATCCACCCCTTCCAAATCCTCTTTCTTCACATTTTCTTATGAAATAACTTCTTCAAAGTATATAACAATTACCACAAATCTATAATAGTTCATTTATGATTTTATCTATGCATTTTTTTCTATTACATGTCAAGACTTGAATAATCATATCCTTGTAATAATTTATTGTGTTGTAGTCAAGCAAATCATGTTACTCATTTTGTTCTCTTTATTTTTTTAAATAGTGACTTTTGAATCCATTAGCATATAGGATCTCATCTTGCATTTAATTTTATATGATAATCATCAACTATTACATCCATCCATATGTTATCCTAACCCCATTATTTGTTGGATTTATAATCATCATGCACTAACCAAAACCTTATGAATCTTGTTCTTCATTGGGTCTAGTACATTTTGCATCCATGTGTAGTTCTTTTTGACTTAATGTATATCTCTCTTTGGCTTAATGTATGATATTCTTACATTTGACAATGAAGCTGAGATTAGAGAATATAAATAATTACAAGGCTGTCTAAAAAGGGAAAAAATTTAAATGATTATGGTGTCTAAGATGTTTTTTTTGGAGGAACAATAATGATGAAGGAATAAATTTTTATTAATTTTGTTACTCGACTATTGCACACTTAGAGAGGTAATATTTATATTTTTGTAGCTGGAGATAGATAAATAAAAATGAGACATATCATTTCTTTTCAAAAGTTGAGTGGTGAGTCAAATATTGCATATTTGGTTTTTTGAAAAAGTGGATAAGTTGCGTGAATTGTCATAGAGTGTTATTTCGACCAACTAAGAGATTTGTTGATTGAAATTAATTTGTTATGATAAGTAAGTAATGTTTTTACTTAAAAACATTTATCTTGTCAACTGAAAACAACTTAATTAATGTGAACCTAAATTCAAAGGAAAAATAAAGATTATCAAATACTATTTAAAATGTAGACCCAACATTCTTCGATGAACATAATCTATTTAACATTGCATTAACATAAAGAAACTAGTACAACATGAGAGCATGAGAGAGAGAGAGAGAGAGAGAGAGAGAGAGAGAGAGAGAGAGAGAGAGAGAGAGAGAGAGAGAGAGAGAGAGAGAGAGGCCATTCTCTAAAAAGGAAAATCATAAAAAATAAAACTTATAAATTCAAAAGATCTTATGATTTTTCATAATAATTGTATATCTAATTATAAAGAATCTTTATAAAAAATTGTATTAAAATAACTTTCTTTTATAAGAGATCTGATGTTTCAATAAGCAATGTTTGAGTGAATATAAAAACAAAGGTTTCTTTTTTTTTTTCATTATAGATTTCAAAGAGCCAAAATTATTTGTGGGCTCTCATCTTAGTTCAATCTCACGTGTAACAGAGAACAAATTAATGATATTCGTATTAACAACTCAGAGAAGTATAAATTATCTCCACCATAGAACATCAAATGGAGATGTCACTAGAGAGATGGATAGCATGCTATATTTACAACAGAAGAAGAAAAATGTTGTATATATTTATTTATCAACTCTCTCTGATGGCAAGTACATAATAAATTTGCAGTAACATATTTATGAATAGAAAATTTCTTAATGCTATGTTCAATACTTTATCAACTCTTTGCGATGAAAAGTACATAATAAATTTGCAGTAAAATTGCTATATAGACCTGTCTTTCAACAGATCAATGTTGATACAAATATATGTTTCAACACTTAATATTAGATTCTATGGTCTATTACCATAAAGTATTTAACAAGAGAAGTAATCGTAGCCATATTTATTAATAGAAAATTTCTTAATAAAAAATTGTGTATTAGAGTAGAGAAACAAAAAATGGTCTCATCTAAAAGTTTTGACATTATCAGATATTATTTATATATATATTTTTTACATTTAAAATTAAAACTCTATGATTCTTCATCCTGAATATAAAACAAAAGAAATAATGATAGTGTAAAATTGTGTAATCTCGTAGAATATAAAACTTTAGCTAATCTTCAAGCACTGGATCTAGTTAGGGAAAAAACTTATAGATGTAGAAAGAAAAAATTCACAACAACAAAAATTAGACAAAAGGAGAATTTCTCATTATTTACAAATGTATAGATTTACAATATATATAATATTTTTGCCTAGTACAATAGAAAAATAAAATATATAGCCTTTCACATTGGCCAAACATTCTTTACTTTATTACACGTTTTACTTTATTTAAAAACAATTTGGAGTAACTGAGTGGAAGCTCACGAGGGATACCTGCCTGGGAATCTAAAGTGAAGAGGGTGTGATTCATGGACGCCATGAATCTCTAGGAAGAAAGACGGATACTATGGAATATAAACATAGATGGTGAGCATGGCAAGAGGAAGAAGAGAAATATGGATAAAGGAGGACATTATAATAATGGGGGCGATAGAAGAGGGAAATGTGGATGCAAACAGTTCACACCACACTTATAACAAAGCTCAGAGGGGATAGCGCCAGTTTTTAAGTGACAACCCACTTACGGTGATGAAACTACAGAGATCTGTTACCAAAACTCTGCAGCACCTATTATCATATGTTTTCATACTTAAAAAGAGTTGAAGTCCTGGTTCTCTGCACCCACCATTCCAAGATCTGCAAATCCCAAATACCAAAAAAGTGGTGCAGTTAAAAAATGGACTGATATTGCAATAAACACAAGAGGAAACCATGTCCCAAACACAAATATGAAGAAAAGAGAGGAAAGAAGACCTCGGAGAAGAGGCTTTGGAGATCTGGTTGTGGTCATAGAAGCTCATGAAAGATAAAGAAGAAGATAGTATTCTTCATTCTCTTTGCGAAGAGGAAGAAAGGATTGTATGGAAATGGGTGACTCCATGAGGTCTCTTATAAAGCCAAGGAGCGGAATATCATCCTCAAAGAGTCCATGGCTGTCATGAGCTTAAAGAAATAGTAGGAGGCAGCTTTTTCACAATATCAAACTTCCAGTCACGTGTTGGATGCAGAAACGGACTGTCCTTGCCATGTCGAAGTGGGTCCAGAAACCCTCAATGTTGGCAAATCAAGCTCAGCCAAGTAATTAACGCTCTGTTGACAATGCTATCTTTGCCTTACACATACATTACTGCAAGATTATGATTATTATTAGACCAAGGAATGGCATTATTAAGGTATAAATTGGGATGGGTTAGAAGAAGCAAATGCAACGGTTGTTGGGTCTGCAGTGGTCAAGTGGTCAATTTGTTTTGATCTGACAAACAAACAGTGTCTCCCGCAGGGCGGTCCATTAGAGGAGATGCCGGTGATTGACATCCACTTTCTTGTTTATACACTTCGTTGTCATTCAGACAAAAACTGTCATCCACACTGCTGGATAAAGATACTCCTCACTTCACTACAGTGTTTGGGTGTCAGATTTAATGGGCATCTTTCATTTCACACAGAGCGACAATTCTACAACCATGTCGTTCTCACCAACATCCCAACTTTGTTCAGTGAAATTGCTGGTTACTGCTTTCTTCTTCTTTCTTTCTTTCATTCTCTCTTCTTCTTTTTCTTTTCTTTTCTCTCTTTTTTTTTTTTTTTAAATTATTATAGGGAATGATGCTTATGGATTATTTTGGGTGATGGAGGTATAGATGATTGAGAACGAATTCAATAAATTCTTGCTAGTTTGGTAAAGTTGAACGGTTGTAAATTAGTCTAGTAGAGATCGAATCTTGTTAAGTGCAAGTTTTTACTACCATAAGAGATGGGTCGTGCTTTGGTAAAATAACTTAAGAGATTTCAACCTAAGGCTTCCATATCAGATTGTTAAAATGATCTTGTGAATCACATAAAATAGTTTCATGGAAAAAAGAAAAGCAAATAGGACATTCCTTAATTTTGTACTAGCTATTATATTCATGGGTTTATATTGATTGGTTTGGTTTTGTTTAATATGTAGTATAATCAAATAATATATTTTTTCATAAAAAAAATTAGTAAAGTATACATATTTTATTGATTTTGACTTTCTATATTCTAAGGGCCTAGATTTCTTGTAGATTTCAATAATTTTCTACCCTAATTTAATTTGACAATGTCAAATTGAACTCATTTTGATTTTGCAATGTGATATTGACCCTTGTACATTTTACTTCAAATCTTCACATTGGATCCATGTTGTCCCCTTGTAGGTAGGCACTCCTCACAAGTTAAGAATATAATATTTAAAATTGTAGTGTATACTACACAAGTACACATTCTAATCCACTATGATCATATCTAGGAGGTATTGAGTATATATTAAAAATATAGAACATCCATTTGTAAAGAGCTCCACTGTACATTACATCATTATTTAACTATTGCATCAAACTTTGGGCATATAGCAACAAATAAGCATATTGCATGGAAGTTGTTTATATTCAATTATTTTTCACAACTTGTTAAAAAAATGACTCATTGAGCTATATTTGATTAAAGAGAACATGACACTTGTTTAGAATATCTTCAAATGTGTTTATCAACACTATTAGTTTGATTGTCTTTTACTTCAAATATTAGAAGGAAACGTGAATCAATTTTAAAATCATAACACCTTGAGCAAAAGAATTTTTTGTGAGATACAAATAAATTTTCTAATGCACTTTCAACTATAGAAAACTAATTGTCCAAAATTGACCTAATATTTTAAATTGTCAATTTTCTTATATAGAAGTATTTTTTGTACAACCATTCTTTTTGTATTGGCATTAATATTGGATGCACAATATGAGACACTCATAATATATTATAGTATGTTTATTATGTTGTTGATTTAATAGAATTATGTACATGTATGTTTATTTGATTGTTTTCATAATTATGACGTTGCACCTTATTCAAGGAGATTGTATATGCATAAAAATACTTGACATGTGTTTAGTAGTTATGGGTAATGTAAAACTTTCACCCAACCTCATAGGTTTGAGTTATTCTGTGATAGTGGTTATGAAGAGACAACACATTAGCCAATTTAAATTTTATTGTACACATCCTACTTAGTGCAAGTATTATTTTCTATTTTTTTTTCATCGTTATACCCTATATACTATGATTGATAACACACTTGAAACCCTAATTCTCATGTGGACGACCAATAATGAGTGTTTGAATGCCTATGGTAATTTATAAGTTTTTATAAAATTTAAATGCAAACTGAGCATGGTTACTTTGCATCGCAATTTAATGATGAGGATTAAAACATGATTATGAGTATTGTTAATGAGAGTTTTGGGAACTATGGTGAAATATACGCATTTAGAAGTTAGACTAATTTTATTTTATTTTATTTTCAAAAAGATGAAATTAGATTTTTGGGTAAATAGGAAAAATGATTTTCAATTATTTGTATTATTTCTTTGGTGGAATGAGAAAACCCTACAATTGACAATGTGTTTCATGGTTTTGAAAGAGCAAGAGTGGATAAAATTGAATGAAATCAATTACATTAGAATATAAATTGGAAGGGGATCGTAATTTTTGCAAGGCATTGAGCCTTCATTTTGTTAATGTGAAGAATTTGAAATTTGAAATTTTGATAAACTTTGAGGTGGAACCTTCATTTTCTTCAATTTCATTTTGTTCTTGTTTTTTAATGTTTTTTGGATTAGGAAAATCACTTATATTGCAAGATAGATTTGTATTTGCTAGTTTTTTCAATTATTTCTAGTAATTTTATGAAATTTTTTAAAAGATGCACTTATACTATCCAATCACCCATGGGTTGATTAAAATGCATGTTTTATGTTCAAATGGGGTTTTTGGGCACTTATTTTTCAAAAGAGTATGTTCAATTTTATTTTTTATGAATTTCAAAGATAAATTGATCTAGTGTTTGAGTTTTCTATTGAAAATATTGGTGACAGAGAAAAACATGTTATTGAAATGATTCAACTGGGATGTCATTACTTCCCTTATAAAACTAACTATGAGAATGTGACTTCCCTCATAAAACTAACTACGAGAATGTAACTTTCCAACTAACAACTATGAACTAACATTTAGTTATTAATCTAAATTAAAGACTAACCTAAATTAATGTATAACTTCAAGATTCCCCACCTTGTTACTTAATCTCAAAAAGAGTGGAAGATTGCATCATCACCAATCATCCTCGCTTGCTCAAGAAACACCGAAGGAACCTAAAACCATCAACACAATATGAGTGTTCCCACCTCCCATGCACAATGAGACAATTTTCCTTGGGAATTCCACATCTCTTCAGAGTGTGTCTAATACCTCCTCAAGTGTTGCACATGAGATATCTTTCCACGTCTCCTCCAACTTTCCAAGTGTGTCTAATGCCTCCTCAAGTGTTATGGAAACATCCCTCCTATGTTGCACAAATCAACACCTGCATGCTTGCACATAAGATGTCTTTCCTCTAAAAGTCCACATCTCCTCTGAGTGTGTCTAACATTTCTTCAAGTGCCTGATAAATTTGAGGAGATGTTGGTGATTGACATCCTCTTTCTCATTTATAGACTTTGGTGCCATTCAAACAAAATTTGTTATCCACGCTAGTGGATAAGATACTTGTCACTTCACTACAATGTTTGGGTGTCATATTTAATGGCCATTCAGTAAAATTGTTGGTTACTATTTTTTCCCCTTTTTAATGTTTTTTTTTCTTGAATATAGGAAATGATGGTAATGGGGGACTGTGGAGATGATTGGGAATGAATTTAATAAATTCTAGGTATCTTGGTATAGTTGAATGGTCATAAATTAGTCTAGTAAAGATCAAATCTTGTTAAGTACAAGGTTTAAATACCATAAGAGAGGGGTTGTGCTTTGGTAAAATAGCTAAAGAGATTTCAATCTAAGGCATCCATGTCGGATTGTCAAAATGATCTTGTGAATCATATAAAATTGTTTCATTAAAAAAGAAAAGCAAATAGGACATTCCTTAATTTTTTACTAGCTATTGTATTGGGTTTATATTGATTGGTTTGGTTTTGTTAAATATGTAGCATATGAATAATATATTTTTTCAAAAAAAAAATTGTAAACTATATACATTATTGATTTTGACTTTCTTTATGCTAAGGGCCTAGATTTCCTGTAGATTTCATTATTTTTCTACTCTAATTTAATTCCATAATGTCAAATTGAACTCATTTTGATTTTGCAATGTGATATTGACCCTTGTACATTTTACTTTAAATCTTCACATTGGATCCATTATGTCCCCTTGTAGGTAGTCACTTCTGCCAAGTTAGCAATATAATATTTAAAATTATGGTGTATATTGTACAAAAGTACACATTCTAATCCACTATGATCATATCTAGGAGGTATTGAGTATAAATTAAAAATATAGGACATCCATTTGTAAAGAGATCACTATACATTACATCATTATTAACTATTGCATCAAACTTTGTGCATATAGCAATAAATAAGCATATTGCATGGAAGTTTGTTATATTTAATTATTTTTCAAAAGTTGTTAAAATGACTCATTGGGCTATATTTGATTAAAGAGAACATGACACTTGTTCAGAATATCTTTGAATGTGTTTATCAACACTATTAGTTTGAATGTCTTATATTTGAAATATTAGAAAGAAACATGAATCAATTTTCAAATCATAAGACCTTGAGCAAAAGAAGTTTTTGTGAAATAAAAATAAAATTTCTAATGCACTTTCAACTAAAGAAAACTAATCGTGCAAAATTGACTTAATATTTTAAATTAACAATTTTCCTATATAGAAGTATGTTTTGTACCACCATTCTTTTTGTATTGGCATCAATATTGGGTGTACAATATGAGACACTCGTAATATATTATAGTATGTTTATTAAGTTGTTGATTTAATATAAAAATATACGTAAATGTTTATTTGATTATTTTCATAATTATGATGTTGCGCCTCATTCCGGGAGATTGTATATGTATAAGCACACTTGACATGTGTTTAGTGGTTATGTGTGATGTAAAATTTTCACCCAACTTCATAGGTTTGAGTTATTCCACAATAGTGGTTATGAAGAGAAAACAAATTAGCCAATTTCAATTATATTCTACACATCCTACTTAGTGAAAATATTATTTCCTATTATTTCTTTAACATTATACCCTATATACTATGATTAATAACACAACGAAAACCCTAAATCTTATGTGTAGGACCAATAATGAGTGTTTTAATGCCTATGGTAATTTATAAGTTTTAGTAAAATTTAAATGCAAAACGAGCATGGTGACTTTGCATTGCAATTTGATGATTTGAATTAAAATTTGATTATAAGCATTGTTAATGAGATTTTTGGGAACTAAGTATATGCATTTAGAAGTTAGATAAATTAAATTAAATTTTAGTTCCAAATAAATGAAATTGGATTTTTGGGTAAATAGGAAAAATGATTTTTAATTATTTGTATTATTTCTTTGGTGGAATGAGAAAACCCTACAATTGACAATGTGTTTTGAGGATTTAAAGAGCTAGAGTGGCTAAAATTGCATGAAATCAATTACATTATAATACAAATTTGAAGGGGACCATAATTTTCACAAGAAATTGAACCTTCATTTTGTTTATATGAAGAATCTAAAACTTGAAATTTTGATAAACTTGGAGGTAGAACCTTCATTTTTCTTCAATTTTGTTTCATTCTTGTTTTTGAAATTTTTTTCGATTAGGAAAATCACTTATATTTCTTATAGATTTGCATTTGCCAGTTTTTTCAATTATTTGAAGAAATTTTATGAAATTTTTGAAAAGATTCCCTTATACTATCCAATCACCCATGGATTGATTAAAATGCACGTTTTACGTTCAAATATGGTTTTTTGCCACTTCTATTTCAAAAGAGTATTGTTCAATTTTATTTTTAAATAAATTTCAAAGATAAATTGATCTAGTGTTTGAATTTTATATTAATAATTTGTTGGTGATAAAGAAAAACATGTTATTAAAGTCATTCAACTAAGATGTCATTACAATGTAGTAGATTGACTACTTAAAGCCACTATTTCCCTTATAAAAACTATGTATGAGAATATAACTTCCCAGCCAACAAATATGAACTAACACTTAGTTATTAATCTAAACTAAAGACTAACCTTAATTAACGTAAAACTTTAACATTCCCCACCATGTTACTTAATCTGAAAAAGAGTGGAATATTGCAAGGGTTTTGAACTCAACCCTTCTGGAGACTTTGATGAAGCACCTTCACCAATCATCCTCGCTCGCTCAAGAAACATTGAACTAACAACATCAGTCGATCTCCTGACCGTGGAACCTAAAATCATCAACACAATGTGAGTGTTCCAACCTCCCATGCACAATGACACACATGTCCTCTGGAATTCCACATCTCTTTAGAGTGTGTATAATGCCTCCTCAAGTGCTATCAAAACATCCCTCCTCTGTTGCACAAATCAATGTCGGCATGCCTGCACATAAGATGTCTTTCCTCTTAAAGTGTGCATCTCCTCCGAGTGTGTCTAACATTTCTTCAACTACTCGATAAATTATATTCAAATCATGCCCCCACCTTGCTCCTTGAAGGGACAACCATGCTGGCAAGCCCCCTCTTTTCTTCAGGGACACCAATAGGTTTCTCTTCATGCAATGAATCATCCCTAAGTGAGAAGATAGCTCGAGATGATTGAAAGCCTCCTACCTCCATTACCTCGAGCCTCATTTTTACATTTTTTCTTAGTAAAAATAATAAGAATAGACTTGAATGCTATGACAAGCTAGTCCTACCTTTTTGATACCTTATATGTAGCTCAATACACAATATATACAACATATACACTACCATGTTGATCTTTCCCTTTTGGATACCCTTTTGGATACCGATGACAACATAGTGCCTTAATATTATTTACATCAACAAGCACATATGAAAATAATCAACTAAAAGTTGTATGTACTTCCTAAGGAACATGAAATCTATGTATACTAAATTGTTAACAAGAAGAAGTTGTATACTACCCATGTGCTTCTTAACAAGTTCACTTGTATTACAGCGTTCCTCACACCATTCACCCATATTTCCCAAATATTCCTCATGTTAATATATATTAGATTTGGACCCTCAACCATTTCAAAAAGTTTTCCATCAGTAATGCAATCAACAAAATCATGTTATTTTCAACATTGTCCAAACTCGACCTATGAGACTCTTTTATTTTAGACTTATCATGCGACTTTTGACCTTTGTTCACCCAAGTCGCTATGATTCGATTATGTCGTTACTTTTGTCATTATGTTTTCTAGTTTAGACCTTCTCGTCGATGTTTTGGTTAATGATAACTTTGACTCTTAAATGAATTATGATGATGGATACTTTGATATGCTATAGTACGATGCTTAAATAGATGTTTTATTTTACTATTACAGGCATATATGATGTATTATGATGTAATTTCAATAAAATGTGTTGATTTTACCGATAACAGATTTTTAATTATGTTAAATTTACTGATTAAATGCTAAATTGAATGCTGATATGTTGTTTTGCCTCTGAGTGTGTCTGAGTGGATGCAGGATGAAGGCGGGGGTGTGGTTGAGGTAGAGGAGGCTAGCTCTCGGCACTGGTGGGTACAGATGATCTGGTCTACGAACACACCACCTAGAGATATTGTGCATTCATGATAGCTTCATATTTTTTTTTTCTCTCTTGAATTTCTATGTGAATGATGTGAATCTGAACGAAATAAATGATTACTTTTCATGTGTGCACATGTTTTAGATACATTGTGTTATTTATGTTTTGGAATATATATGTATATCTATTATTGGATTGGAAAGTAATGCCTTGCAACTATTCCTCAAATTTTTATAAAAACCATTAGATTAGGGGAGCACAGGAGGAGTGGGTATTAAAGAGGCCACGCTCCCTAATTTGAGGCATGCTCTCTCTCACTCTCTATTATTCTTTTCTTTGGATCGGCAGAAGCAAAAAGGGGACTCTTGTTTTCGAGTTAAAAAGGAAAGAAGTGAATATAAACTATGGAATACACGGGGAAAGTTGAGTAATTCAGAGGTGACGGTCTGCAATTTGTGAAAATAGAAGGGTTAATTTTGTATGGGGACAGGCAAAGAAGACTCCAATTTATTCCAGCTCGCGAGCTCCAGGTTCTTTTGTTGTGATGCATCACTACTGCTGGTTGAAATGTAACTTACAATGAGTAAATTCTTTTTTTTTCCTTAAAAAAAATTGCATAGATGTGCTTGTCTTCGAGTGATAGGGGAGATTATAGTTTTTTCTGTAGGCATAGGAAGCCGCAGTTAGGAATCTCTATGTTGTTACCGTGGGTTTTTGGAAGCTGTTTGTTTATATATATATAACTCTTTGCATGCATAGCAATGCACCACGCTTGGAATGAGTTTTTAATAAAACTGCCAGTGTAATTGAGTTGTAAGATTCTTCGAATCCCAACTTTATTATTTCTACCAAACATATACAGACACCTGCGTAACCATTGGTCAGTTCTCAGCTTGTTTAGCAGATAGCTATTTATGTGTTTTTCTTCATTCTTCTGTGTATTAATGCGCTGGTTGAAGACTGCCAACGTAGGAATGCGTGTGATCTTAAATGTTCATAGATTCTGGGCTACACTCACAGACTGTCATGTAAGTCATTAGGATTTTGAATGTGTTAAACTTGGGCAAGATCTTTCTACATTTCCCTGATCACAGCAGTTTGGGAACATTGTTTATTAAGCCGTTGATTATCGACTTACTCCTTCTGGTAGGGCGCTGGAAGCTATTTAAGCTTGCCCTGTAGTGTTTAATTTTGTTCTAGCCGTTAGTTCACCTTTTTCCTTGCAGTGAACTCTCGGGTGAATCACGTGGCCAAGTAGAAGGGAATAGACCCCAATATCACCTCACAAATAGAGCTTGATTACCTTCCCTTGTTGTTAATGCAATGTTGACTGGTGTGCCTCTGGTGCTTGGTTATTTAGTTTTCATAAACCGTTTTGTTTCCAAACCATTATGTTTATTTTGAGTTGTAAGCATCCTGCCTCACATCGCGCTATCCCATAAATGAACGATGGTCACTCTATATAATGTGGATTAGTGTTAAAACCTTGCTTCGCAGAAATGGTTCCTAATATGTTCTTGACTTCCTCTGATTAAATGATGGACTATTATGGAACAAACTAGGTAATGAACAATGTTCAACACCCTGTGTCTGAAATTGTGTGTGAAAAGTGGTATTCAATAAATTTCAATTAAACTCTTATACAAGTATTTATTTCCTCTTTAATACACTAGTAACTGCTGAAGGGAATTTCTATCAGATGATTTCAGATAAGAAACTAGATAAATGTATGAAATCAAGGGAAAAGTAACAATCTTGTACATTTCCACTGAGAATTGTAAATACAAAAACCCTATTTTGTAAACAAAATCTTATTGTAATGGCGTTGAAGTTTATTGATTAGATATTAATTGATTAGCACGAACTAATCTTTATTTTCCTTCAAAATTAGAAAGTAAATGTCTTCTTCTTGAGTATTTATTGTGACTCTTTGTCAAACACTTCGTATGTACTAAATGGAATGCAGTTTTAATTATAAGCGATTTATCTTTTCTACACAAATAGACAGTTATTTATTTTCCAAAAACAATAAGTTAGTTGTTCTTCCTTTGAGAAAGATTATTTTCTAGGAAGGGTGCTGAATGTTGAGGATCAGGGGAGCGTAGAAATGATTTATTATATTTATGCCTGCCATTAGAAACTTGGAGAACATTTGCTTTCGCCAAAGCATTGTGCATGTGTACTTTATTATATGTTGGTTTTTATTCATTCCGCTGCCACATCTATGTTTGTTCTACTGTTAGACATATGTTTTAGTAGTTATGTTCATGGCTACACCAGATCCATCCGACTCTTTAGTGCAGGTTGCTAGGATTCTCAGGCAGGGTCAATGTGTTATTCGTCTCAGGAAGACCCCCGAGGGAGCTAACCACTCCGTGGTTGGGCGGTAAAAGAGCCTAAGCCACACTCATGTCTCAAGGTAGCAGATTGACACATGTCAGATGGCTTAGGAGACAGGGACATATAGATGGACAGTGGTCCAAGGTATATTTGTTTGGTATTATGTACAAGTTTCATAATCTTATTAGCTATTGATGAATCCAAGGTTCTAAGATGTACTTGATGTATGGCGTGCAGGTCGACATCCAAATCTCTCTATTTATGACACTAGATGAAATAAATTATTATTTGTACTTTCATATTCTCATGAAGTTTGACATGTAGGTCAACTTCCTTGTATTAATTAATAAACATTACATTTAATCATGTGACGACTTTCTATATTTGTCTATTAAGACATCATTTGTAAATTAAACTCATCATTGCATTTTATCTCTTTCGACGTGTAGGTTGAAATCATGTAGAAATTTGAATTTTTTTGAGAAGTTCATTTTGGTTGATTAGTCTATGTGTATGTTCGACCTTGTTCTCCTTTTGACCAACCGTACTTTATGCTTAATGTATGACATGGCCTTTTTTTTTTGGCAGTCCTTACAAACATCGAAACCTATCATTTCCAAGTCGATCCATATGAAGGGGCATGTAAGTGACGGAGTGAATAAATGCCAAGAAGTTTCATTGTCATTTGCGTCCCTCTTTTCTGCAGAATGAAGAGACAACATTGCAGAATTTCAACTCATTCTATTCATTGGACTGCCCAAACAGCTTGAGTATTGGTGAGAGCGTGAAATACCATGTTGGCACCATAACTACGATTGTCTTGTTTATGATTTAATACAAGACTAAATGGTGAATAAAACGGGGCCAACAGTAACTAGTGAATAAAATGATCGAACAAAGGTATCTGCTTGATTAATATGCAACACTGTGTCTCCAAATAGAACTCAATGTATAGTGCCTTCAACAATATGCATCGAATCTAAAACACACACAACGCCGATGGAACTCACAATGCAGATGAAAATGAGAATGAGTTTCATACTTGTTAAATGCCAGCCATTTGAGACAGGACGATTGCAATTTCAACTTACTAGTAGTCATGCCACTACTGCATCAAGACATACATCTCGAGGGAATGAATCAACTGACTATGACAACAGTGTTGTTTCCTGAGTTCTATTTCCAGCAATCTTCATTGTTCTCTTTATTGCATGGATAGTGGCTATGATACCATTTTTTGTTGACAGAGAAAAATATGTTATTGAAATGATTCAATTAGGAGGCCATTACAATGTAGTAGATTGGCTATTTAAAGACATTGTTTCCCTTATAGAACTTAATTAACTTCCCAACTAATAATTATGAACTAAAATTTATTTATTAATCTAAACTAACTACTAACCTAAATTATTGTAAAAATCCAGCAAATAAAGATTAGATTTATAGTTTAGTTTAATAAATAATAAAGTAATTGAATATTATATGATAGTTGAATTCTTGTAATAATTTTTACACAAGAAAATGAAGCTTTGTAAAGTCATTCAAAACTTAATGTATTATCATCCTATTTTGAATCAATTGAATATTTCATATGTATTTTGTAACAAAGGAATTATAATCTTTTGCTTAGCCGAATGGAAAGGTGGGCTTGGAGGGTTTGTATGGAGAGGCTTCATGAGTTCCTTTTTGCTTAACGAGGTCACATATTCATGTGTTGAATCACCATTTTGTAGAGATTTGAATTGGTTTTTAGTAGACTTAGTAGACTTAGGAGCAATTTTAGTTGATTGGTGAAGTTTGTAGTGAGAGGAGTGTGAAATTAAAAAAAAAATAGTTACACTTTTTAATGCTTTACTTTCTAAGGTAGGTTTGTGTAATGGTAACGATGAGAGACCAATTACCTACTCTACATTTAAAAATAAGTAATTAAAAAAGAGCACTTTCAAGATTTAAATTTGTTCATTTAAGTTGATAGTGTGAAGTTTTATTTTATTTCTTTTATGTGGGACCTGAATGGGAGTAAAAAGTAGATTGTAAACATAAAGGGTTTATTTCTATCAAAATGGTTCCTCGATTTTGAATCTCTCAGCTATTTGTATTATCAGTATGTGTAGAAATTTTATCCCTTTGTAGATTATTTATGTTTGCTTGATAGCCCTAATATTTTTCCAAACATAGGTTGAGATAATGATCAAGGTGTTGAACTTGATGTCTAGTGTTACAAAGGCTCAAAATAGCACAAAATGAAGGTCCTCTCTTGGTGAGAAGATATATCGATCTTCATATTAATGATGATTCAAATGCCCTCACGGAACTTGATGAGCTTGGTCACCATGTTAAATACGATCATTTCAAAGTAGTCACGATTATCTACTCTTTTGAGCCTTAGGAAAGAAAAAAAAACATACTAATTATTCTTTTGATGGTTGGAGATTCTAGGCATAGAAATGACTTAGCTGCATTTTATGAGAATGAGATTTTCAACCTTATAAACAATTTGACTCGGGTTCGGAACGCGTATGGACGGGACAAGCATGAATCTAGAAAAAAAGATAGAAAGTGGTTAATAATGAGTTATACTAATGTTTCTACTAGTTCAGTAGATATTTTCTTGTATTTTAGTTTATTTTATTATCTCAAAAAACTAGTATATGGAATCTTGTTGATGTCAAGGTGGTTGAAAAATTATATATTCATATCTTTTATTGAGTTTAAAAAATTAAATAGTTAGAATTGGAGGTTAGAGGAAATGGAGGTAGCAAGTTTTTATCATCCCAAGCTAGGTTCTCACTCAAGGATGATTGATTGTATCAAAAGAATCCTACTTGTGCCCATGAAGAAAAGAGAGGAGTTAGCATCATTTTTTTCCTCTAAGGAAAAAGGTGAGAGAAATTCTTGAGAGTCCACATATTTATATTCACATTTGGTTGATGATTTTCAAGAACTCAAGGATACATAAAAAAAATAGTCGAGAAGGAGATGTGGATTTTTAGAAGGAATATGTCTCGTGTATAATTTTTATTGATAGATTATGCAGTAGAGGAGGGATTGTGGCCACAACACTTAAGGACACAATAGATACCCTTGGATAAGAAGTGGCCTTTCATATAAATGGTGTCTCATTTGCAATGCTTTAGGAGGAATTAGACACACTCATAGGAGATTTGTAATTTTTGAGAAAATGTGTCCCACTGTCCATGGAAGGTGGGAACACTTTTAAGTTCTCTCATTTTTTATAGATGGTTTCAATTTCTTTAGTCAAGAGATCCATAAATTCAACCAGTTTGGTATTTCTAGGGTGAGCGGGGAGGATTGGTGAAGGTGCTCCATAAAATTCTCTAGAAGGGTTAGGTTCAAAACCCTTGCCATACTCCACTCTTGTTTGGATTACTATAAAAAGGGTTGAATGTTGGTGTCTGACATTAATATAAGTTATTCTCATAATTTAGATTAATAAATAATGAGGTAGTTAGATGTTATTTACATGGTAATTGTAATCCTGCAAGAAGTTTTACATGGGAAAATAAGGACGTATAATTTTTATTTAGAATTCAATATATTATTATTCGATTTTGAATTAATTAAATATCTCTTCTACATTTTCATATAGTTGTTGGAAAATACTATTTTATGAATTTAAGAAAAATGTGAAAATATGATACTATGGTAAAATTTGTGACAAATTATCATGTCGAAGTAAATTTTTATAATTTTTAAAAATTAAAATAAAATCTTCTTGGATCATGTTGCATGATATTGTCAAAAACTATGAAAAGTGCATTATTCTGTGACAAGTAAAATATATTATGTTTGTTTTTTATTTAATATTCATTAGGAATGTGATGACCTTAGGAATCAAGTAATATAGATGGTCAATAGAATGTATTCAAACATGTCCCTAACCCAAAGTGGTTGAGTAAGGTAATCATGTGTGGAAGTTGATTAATCAAGTGAAAACTAATGGAACATGGATAATTAATCAGTCTAGATAATAATTTCTCCTTGCATGCGTTGAGTATTTCTAAATGATAAGGATGACTTGGGAAGACATGCTCACTCTAGGAGCTTCAAAATTTTATGGTTGATCAAATTTGGACATATGAGATGGTATTTAGTTTCATGTGTTAGTTATCATTTCGTGATCAATAATGATACTCCCTAATTGCCTATATATCATCTAGACCTAATGTGCATTGGTAGCACCTGAAAGATGTATCATACCTTTCTATGTTGATATTTACGTTAATTTATTGGATGTCATGTACTCTTTGTGTTTTATCTAAGTGTAATCCTTCCTATCCTTGTATATTTTCATTTTTTTTTTAATTTTTAATTTATTTTATTTTTGTATGTGTGTGTGGGTGAACTATTTATCTCCTAGCACATGAAGGTGGGCCTATGAGTTCTACATGGTTACGTCATGTGTCCATGTCACAATTTGTGACCAAAAGCTATAGATTACATGTAGCGTTAAACAAAATTTAAACATCATTTTCTTAGTTTTACTTAGTTGGGTTAACATGACATTTACTACCTTTTATGTAATCTATCCCCCTCAAACAAAAGTGGTATAATGCTATAACTTAACTAATTATCCTTAAACGTCTTAAAGAAGTTCTACAATGTGATGTGTACATTAGCACACTATTCAAGGACCTTGGCAATCATCTTATCATTGAACCTTCTTAGGGTTTCCTCATTTAATTTATTCTCTAGATGAGCCAAATGTTCCTTAAATAAATCCATAAGTAATTTCATCTTTTTCTTTAGAACTTTGGATGGTTCAATGCCTAACTTTGGAAGCCCTCATGTATAATCCTTTACTGTATCATCAATCAAACTTGATCTATTTTCATTATCTTCCATTAGTTCCCTTATTATTGATGTATATATAATGTATCCCAACTAAAACTTATGAGAGGAGAAATATATTAAAAACACTATTTTATTTGATTTATTGGTATCTACAATAACTATGTTGTTATCATAGGTTAAATTTCATTTTTAGAACTAATTTATGTCTTTGAAAGAATCAAAATATTCTTCCCAAATTCCTAAGTAGAACAAGCCTCTTTCTTATTATTGTTGGATGTTGCTGGAATTCGGTACTACTGATGGTTTTTGCACTCATGTTATGTAACTGATGTCAACATAGGTTTCTTTGGAAGTTGAATAGCCTGGTTGTTAAGTTATTGTATGATGACTGGAAGAAGTATACGGATAATTTACAAATGAATCAGAATGAGAAAATATGATGATATGTAGAAGGATGAATGATGATATTATTTCTAAGGTCACTTGGCTTAATGTTACATATTGGATAAGTTATAGATGTTTTAGTGAAGACTAGTTTCTAGACTATGACAATGATGTTTGATAGATCGAGTCTCTGTGTTTTGGGGATACCTTACATGCAATAATGATTTAGGTTATGCAATCATAAGTGAGAACATAAGACATGTTGAGGAATTTTTGGTATGGGTCACAAGTTTTATCATTGTTAATGTTAGTTATGGCGTGTATTATGGAGGAGACCTATGTGGGGCCGACTTCATAGTTGTAGCATGTATTATGGATTGCGAGTGTAGATTATGGATCATGGATTATATTTAATGAATTGTAATTGATGTTTACTTGTTATAGGTATTGTGTGCATCTTAGAGAGGGGTTAAATAATTATTTTTATATTAGGAAAGCTTAATTGGCCGACCTAATCAATTACTGTAATAGGGTATATATGTGATATCTTTTATTTTGAAAAGATGTGTGGGAAATTGGATGTATGTATGAAGAGAAGGTGATTGATAGAGATAGAGAAGTGTGGAAGCTATGAAGCTTTATTAACTACTAGATGTAGAGAAAAGTTTATTAATATAGTACTTAATTGGCACGGACCAAGCAAATAAATTTTCTATCAGACAGTTTACTAGATTGGATATTTCCTATATACACTTGTTCAGATTGTAAATCCTTGAGGGTGGCTTTAATCTTCTTTGGGAAGTGTGCCTAGGAAGTGAGACCACTATTACTCTTGACTCGTAACAGGGTCTATCTTTAATAGGCACTATGTACTTTAATGTTGTAATAAGCTCCTAATAGCGCTAAATATTTTAAAAGGGATACTATACTCTGACTACATTATTTGTGGGTGCTAATTCCCACCAGGGTTTTACCTTTAACAGGGTTTCCTCAACCAAAAAAAATTGTGTTATTTTGTTGGAATTTACTTTGTTATCATTTGGATTGAAGTTTTAGTTTATAAAGTTTAATGTTTGATAATCTATCTCAAAACTAATTCACCCCCCTCTCAGTTATTTTGGTGGACTGTTATCTCTAACAATTGGTATCAGAGCTACTGGTCCTTAGAGAGAAAGCTTAACATCTTGAGGTGATCCTGAAGATGACTTACTATAGGAAGGATAGGCCGAAATTTCATCCTGAAAATTTTGACAGTTGGAAGAACAAGATGAGAACACATTTGATATTATTGAGAATCGACTACTGGATGATCACTAAAAGAAAGGAACATATAAAGAGTGAGGATGAACTGGATAAAGCTATTGAAGATGAAAATAAGATATTCTCACAGTAACATGTGATGTAGCAACTTTCGGAGGTCATAACTTTTGACTTGGATGTGGGTTTTTTCTCAAATTTTACCAGCAAATGCGTGAGGAAGAGTTAATGGAAATTCCAACTCAGCCAACTTTGATGGTGGCCATTTCAGCATTCTTTCGGGAGCCTAAAATTTCATCTTGACCTCCAAAATTAGATTTCTCTATTTCTTTCCAATTTTTTGAGTTTTTCTTTTTGTAATAAATTCAAAATCATGTTTCTGATTTCGTGGGTTAGTTGGCAATTCATCTTGCCTTAGTTGGGATATTTTCTTGGGAATGATCAAGGTTCATAGGATGAGTTTTAAAAGTTACCAAAAATGGAAAAATTCTATTTTTCCTACAAATTTTCCAAATATGGTAATTTTTGGAATTGTAATAAGTAGGAGTTTTCTTTCATTGTAGAGGCAGAGTAAGTTGGACACAGTTAATGACAATTTGAAGTTCTGTTATTCTGGCGTTGTGTTATTTTTTTTGAATTATTGTTTCTGAAGGTTTTGGGCTACATCAACATGGTTTCAAGAGAAGCATTGATCAACACACTTTCTAAAGGTGAATTCACAGAAGTAAAATATTTAGATTATGTACATGAAATTTGGACAAGATTAGAAGCAATGTATGAAGGTGTAAGTATACAAAGCAGGCGAAGTTACAAAATTGGAAGACAAAGATGGAATAATTGAAAATTAAATATTGTGAGAACATTAGAGTATATGCATAGAGAGTTACTAAAGTTTTTATTGACATCAAAAACTCTGGAGGCACTTACAGTGAACAAGAAGTGATTGTGAAGATTCTCAGATCCCTAACACCTGTATAAAGAACTAAAGTACAACCCACATAAGAGATTATACCTTTGACAATGAACTTCATGTTGGCAAGTGATGCATTTTGGATTGTTATGACACACTTTATCGTTGTCATTTATAGAAACACATCTGGTATGATGATCACATGGATTTGTTTATAGTTTTGGATATGCAGATAGTAAAATGACTAAGTACAATAAACAAAAATAGAGAGTATAGCAGTACAATTTTAGACAATGAAGATAGTATATGATGAATGATCACATGCAAGCTTAGACAAAGACATTTTTGGATATGTATGACCTTCGGTTAAGGTCGCTTGATTTTTGGTGATAAGCACAGTGAGTTATAGTATTTTGAAGATGCGAAGACAGAGTAACAGAGATATAGGGCAGATGAACAGTCATGATGATTAAGGGAGAATGACATGGAAACCAAACATGCTAAGTTGGATTGGGATTGCAGATTACCTATGCTTTGGTAGTATAAGTTGTCTGAATTTGTATTTACTCTTTGCATATATATATATATATATATATATA
>MU224256.1:498235-519029 GCA_018584345.1 Thuja plicata | reverse complement strand
TATATATATATATAAACCAAAGTGTGAAAGAGATGAGATAACATGAAGCAGATGGAACGCATAGATGCATTGTAATGTCAGATATATGGAAGCTAAAACTAGAACTATCTAAGCATAGTTGATGCTTGTAATGTTCACTACTGAGAATTGATTATAACAGAACAATTTCTGATTGTAAGAGCAGTGGCTCATTCTACCTTTAACGGGGTTTTGTATTCCCCTAACAGGGAAATGTACTAATATAATATTCAACTCCTAACAAGGACACTATACTTTTAGTGCATATTTATGGATACTATCCCCACTAGGGTTTTCCCTTAGTCAAGGTTTCATCAATAATGATTCATGGTGTTATGAGTTATGTGTTGGGTGCTGATGTTATTTTTATTTCAGTAATTATATGGTTAAGTTATAAATTAATAATTTCATGTTTAAAGTGTTGTAATACTGATTCACCCCCCCTCTCATTATTACTTAATCCTAACAATTAGTATTAGAGATTTTGGCCCTTGGAAATAAAGTTTAACAACTTAAGGGAGATCGAGATGGATTCTGACAGTTTGGAGGAAAAATTTGAAGCAAAACTTGAAGATCTTGAAAAAGGTAAAGAAGAGAATGGTGACTTGAAATTCAAATTGAGAAGAGTAGAGGGATTCATTAAGAAACTAAAAGAACAGGAATAACTTTCTAGAAGTCAAGGACAAGATCTTATGGTTAAAATCAAGGAGGATTCAGACAATGATACTTCATATCAGATAAATCAGCTTGAACAAAAGAACAATACTTTGAAAATTAATCATGAAAATATGTCACTCTAGATGGCTTTAAATAGATTCAAGAAGAAAAGGATTCTAAAAAAAATTGAAGAAACCTTGAAGGATGCTAATATTCTTATGGGACAAATGAAAACTGAAATTGATCAATACAAGAAAAAACATCTAGAATTTGAGAAATATAATCACATCATAAAAGGAGAACTTTTTGAAGCAAAGAAACATATTGAGAGAATTCACATGAGTAGTGAATTGATCGATGAATAGAGAGAAAGACAGATACGTAAAGAAGACATGACTAGAGTTGGCTTCAATGAAGCTGAATGTTCTAAGAATCACGAAAAAATATATGATGCGAAGATTGATGGAGAAAGACCTACTCTTGAAGAACCTAAAGAACATATCAGACCTTTAAGAGGTAGATGTTTTGGATGCAACAAGGTTGGACACATGAAGAGAGGCTTTAGAGGAAAAATTCCTTTCAACCCTTTTAATGGCTATTGTAATAATTGTCATGCATATGGACAACCAAAAGCAGAATGCAAGAAACTTGATCAATCAAGATACAAACAAGATTACATTAGCGAAGAAACAGAAGCTAAGATCACATGTTTCAAATGTAATAACCTTGCGCACATTGCAAGGTATTGTAAGTTGCAAGTTAATCAGAATAGATCACCTCCTATATGCTACAAATGTAGCATATAAGGTCATATAGCAAAGTTTTGCAAGTACAATAGAACTGACAATAGAAGAGGACCACCTCGTATGGTTATAACAAAGATCATTGATGATAATGGTAAGATTATTGGAGACTATAGGATTAAATTTGATAGTTGTTTCAAGAAAGTAGAAGATATCAACAGTAATATAGTATGGAAGGTAAAGGAATCTAGTGGTAAAAAGGTTCAAGGAGATTCAGTAGATGCTACTGAGTCTTTGCTTGATGGTAAGATTGCTACATCAACCTAGATAGCCAAGCATGGTCTTAGGGGGGGCATTGGATGAATACATCAAAAACATATCCATCCCTTGAAGTTGAGGAGTAAGATCTTGCGAGCTTAGGGAGAGTATGTATAAATGTTTTGGATTACATATCAGTGATCGCATGGTTTTAAAAGCCTATATCTTATTATTGCCAGGTTGTTATTCTAATGGTTTTTGTGCAAAAATGAGATCATTAGGATCTGTGTCATTTTTTCACTCAGTGAAGTATAAGGTTAATTGAAAGAACATAATTGAACATCATTTGCAGAGCAGAGCCTGAGGAGAACATAGTCTTGAGAAGAAGAAGAATTAGAGCAAGTGTGTTGAAGGATTTGATCGGTGCAGAAATTCATGTTTCAACAGTGAAAAGGTATTTAGACCAATTACAAAGATTCAAAAATAGATACTGCTATAATTTTTGATGTTGCAAAGAGACCTAGATACAAATTTAAGAAATACCCTTTCAAATCTATTGAGGATGACCCTAAAGGAGTGTTTTCTCAAACACCCTAAGTGGCATTTTACATGTCAAAGATATTAGGGAACATATATACATTATAATCATGAATATTTGGGAGATGATGAGATTGCTAAAGAGATGGAAGAAATGATGGGTGATGATGGAAAGATGAAAGATGAGTTCACACACCTTAATAACCTGAGCATTATGAAGATAACCAAACTTCATGGATTTGATGAAGAAGAATGGATAAATATTATCTTGAGCAGAGTTCATGATCAGTTCTTATGACTTGGAGATCAGCCCATGAAAATCTGCAGTGACCTAATTCATGCCATAAGAGAATTAGACAATATTGGTGTAGTACCTATTACAAAGAAGAATACTAAGAAGATGGTAGAAGCCCTAACACATTCATAGTAGGATAGGAGAGAGATGAAATTAAATGATATATTCCAACAAGATGTAATATTGTTTACTATGATTTTAGGCTATAAACTCCATTATAGCAGTAGACTCAACTCTCTATTGTCATGGGTAATCTTAATGGCTTACAAAATGGTTAAGGAAAACATCAAGTATAACCTTTGAAAAGTATTAACACAACAATTCTTGGAGAATGCAAGGCCGATAAAGAAGGACTATTCTAAAGGACTCAGATTTGGATCTTTGTTGATACACATGTATATTCACATTGTTCACAATATTCCTGATATGCACCCTAGAGCTTGGATGGATAGTGTATCTACCACTATTCAGATTTCTTAGAGTTATAGGAGATATAAAATAACATGAGCAGATGGTGAATTATTTTCTATGATCAAAATCTGACAAAGAGAGATGAAGGCAAGGGAAATAATTCCTGAGGAAATAGTTGAAAAATACGAGGAATCAATCGGTTTCATGGTTGAAACTAATTGTGTATTCTTTGAGGCTATTGTACCTAGAAAGAAATGGTGCTATTCACTAGGTTATGATGTTAGTAGTGAATTTTTGATTATACAAAGGGAACATATTCTATCTTTCTATGTTGATTCATCAGAGGAGATAAGGGGTACTTATGAGGAAAATTCTGCAAAGATTAGGGAGGAACACACTAGAACATTAAGGAAGAGAAGAGTAGAAAATATAATTAATGATTGTGCAACCAAGGCAGGTATGTCTAAAGAGGAAATGAAATAAGTTAGGAAGAAGATGAATGAGAGAGCTTCTAGGTTGGAAAGCACTACTATTGCAGGCCTTCCACCTCCAGAAGAAGTGAAGCTAACAAGTCCACTTTCTACTATGATTGATGTATCTACACCTTCACCACCTCAGAATACATTGTAGGAAGGGATAACAAAGCAGTTACCTAGAAAAAATACAAGGTCCACTAAAGTGGAATCACCTGCTAAGAAATATGGGACAAAAGGAGAAGAGAATAAAGTTGAATAAAAGGCCACTAATGTGAGACAACTTTGGATGCAAGATATGAAAATGATGGAGAAGAAGATTATTGAGAAATAAAAACTTGTTCCTTTGTCAAAATACTATGAAAGGTATGAGGCATCTGACAAAATTTTGATTGAAGGCACAGTGATTAATAATTTACTTGTTTTTAAGAAGAATTTGTTATAGATTAGAGGCAGTGTACTTGAGGATTTATATGATAAATTGGATATAAGGAAACAATTAGCACAGAAGGAAGATTAAGTGATTAGAGAATAAGAAATTGAAGGAATGTTTCCTATTGTATATATTAAAGAGATGGGGATAATATTGAGTGAACTAAAACCCTTACTAAGAACCAAGACAAGACTACTAAAGATAATGGGAAGAAAATATGATGAAGTAATTGAGGAGACACAGAGAGCTATAGAAAAAATATTAATGGGAACTAAAACTGAGGACAAGGACATCTCACCACCGAAGGCTCCTAAGCCCAAACCAACTGAGAAAGGTGAATCATAAAAAAAATCTAAAATAAATATTGATAAATCAATAAGAGAAGATGTTATTCAATATGGAAGCACTGTAAAGAAACCATATTTTTATGTTTCTAGTGTGCCTATGTCATTAGACACTTTGTAGGACGTGAATGACCCCTTGGTGAAGGATGCAAACATTGAAGAAATTAATGATAAGGATATGACAAATAAGGAAAAAAAGGAATTGTTGATGAAAAAGTGAAAGATATAGTGAATAAGGTTCAAGTGAAGTAGGAAACTGTTACATCTAATTCTTAACCTTTTTTGTTGGCAATTGGAGACAAGTTTTTGAGCACTGAAATTGAGAACATGGAAGAGGATCAGTTGATGAAGTTGTCTTTCGTCGCATTTGGTAAAGCTAAAGAGAGATCTGATCATAAAGGAGAAAGGAAGGCTAAGGTTATGACAAGAGAAGTTGACACTTTGAACAAACTACTTCCAGCACCTATTATTTTTTTAAGGAAAATATGATGGAGAAAATTTGAACTAGGCACTAGATGACTTTAACAGTCACTATGAATCATTGGAGAAGATCGCTAAAGAGAAGGTTGAAAAGAAATATCTTGAGAAGAAATTGGTGGAAGTGTACAAGTCTATTTCATGGGACTTGGGCATACTGAAAAAAACTTCATCTGAGGCTAAAAGTTGTGTCACACAAGGAAGGATGTTATACAGTTATTGTATCAACCCTATCAAACATATAAAGAACATTGAAGACATTATGGAGAAGGATAGAGCTACTCTGGACAAATTGATGGATAGTTGTGAGACCTCCTCACAATCTGTATTGGATATTGATAGAGAGGTGTCTAAAATTTTAGACAAACTAAGTGTACATAATGCAGAAAGAGGGAGAGTAATTAAAAGATTTGGTTTGCTGAAGAGTCTAATCACTCCCAAACTATCAATTCTTGAGGTCCATAAATCTAACATGGAGAAGACAAGACATGCCCTTATAGCACATATTCCTATTGACCTAAAGGAAATAAAGACTTCTTCATTCTAAGTGAATGGGCTGATTCATGTGAGTCATATTTTGGTGAAGACATGGACAGAGGAAGTGAAGATCTTGGAAAACTCTTTCCAAGATTTACTAAAGATGTTCTAAATTTTTTGTTAAGCAATGGTACAATTTTGATGTATTATACATTTTTGTATACCTTTTACATTGATGTCAAAGGGAGAGAAGAGTATAGATGAAAAATGTATGGAAATTGTATAGGATATACAGAGATATATTTTTCATATTGGCACTTAGTCATTTTTCACTAAGTGTTTCCATCAATGCCAAAGGGAGAGATTGTTGGCAAGTGATGTATTTTGGAGTGTTATGGGACACTTGATGGTTTTTATTTATGGAAACACATGTGATATGATGATTTCTTGGAGTTTTTTTTATAGTTTTGGATATATGTAGATAGTAAAATGACTAAGTACAGTAAACATAAATACAAAGCATAGAAGTATAGTTTTTGATAGCGGTGATAGTATATGATGAATCATCACATGCGAGCTTAGAGGAAGATATGTTTGGATATGTATGAACTTCGGTTAAGGTCACTTGAGTTTTGGTGATGATCATAGTGAGTTACAATATTTTGAAGATGCGAAGACAGAGTAATAGAGATACATGGCAGATGAACAATTGTGATGATTAAGGGAGAATAACATGGAATCCAAAAGTGCTATGTTTGATTGGGATTGTGGATTACCTATTTTTTGTTAGTATAAGATAGTTGACTTTGTATTTACTCTTTGCATATGTATTAATTCTATATATATATATATATATATATATATATATATATATATATATATATGAAGAGCTTTTTATAAAGAAAAGTGTGAAAGAAATGCGAAGCTATGAAGCAGATGGAATGCATGGATGCATTGTAATGTAAAACATATGCGAGCTACAACTGGAACTATATAAACATAGTTGATGCTTGTAATGTTCATTATTAAGAATTGATTATAACCTAAGTATTTCTGATTGTAGGAGCAGTGTGCTTAGGATACCTTTAACAGGGTTTTGTATTCCCCTAACAGGGAAATGTACTAATTTAATATTCAACTCCTAACAGGGCTAGGTCTCCTTATATGGACACTATACTTTTAGTGCATATTTATGGGTACCATCCCTACTTGGGGTCTCCCTTGGCTAGGGTTTCGTCGACAACAATTCATGGTGTTATCAGTTATGTGTTGCGTGCTTATGTTATTTTCATTTTAGTAATTATATGGTTAAATTGGAAATTATTAAGTTCATGTTTAAAGTGTCGTAATACTGATTCACCAGCCTCTCAATATTACTCAATCTTAACACTTAAATAGATAAAATTTTATTGGAAATATAATAACCTTTGAGGTTGTAGAACTAGGAGATTATCTACTTAAAGTTGGGAAAAAATTTAAGGCGATAGTGCATAGAAAAAAAAAGATCTTATTTAGAATTGCGAGCAGAAAAAATAGTGACTTAAGAGAAGAACTTGGATAATATGTTAATGAATTGGAAAAGATATAGGGAGAAGAAATGAAGCTAGATGAATTTGTGGCCCTAATCTCTTGAAGATAAAAAAGAGGTAAGAGTCAATTCAAAGTCAAGTTACCTTTGAAATTTTTTTCATGCAACAAGAGAGGTTATTTTGCATCTCTATGTTCTACACGGGTTCAAAAGTACAAACCTAAGTTTTGCAAATCAAAGTATCTAAAATACAAGGAATGTTATTATGCTAGTGAAGGTATTTCTGATGATAAAACCATTCAATATGATGTGATTGGATTTATTTCTATTAAGGATGACGAACGTATACATGAAGAAAAATCCTTACTATCTTGTGTTGACAAAAATCTAAATGAGTTATAGATAGTGGTTGTTCACATCATGTGACTAGAGATAAAAATAAGTTTTTTAATTTGAAAAAGTATGATGGTTGTGTTGGAAGATTTGGTTACAATACTCCTAAGATTATCATTGGAGTTGGATTTATTTCTCTTGATGGAAAAACTAATACTAACAATGTGTTTCTTATGGATGGACTTAAGCAAAAATTGCCGGGTGTTGGACAACTAGTAGACAAGGGATATCAATTGAAAATCACAGATGAAAAATGTTCTACTAGAACTAAATTAGGTGACTTGATCACATTCGTTACTAATCCAAAGGTAATATATTTGAATTGAATACAACTGAGGTTTCTTGTTTTTTTGTGAACGTTGATGATAGTTGGTTATTGCATAGAAGATTTTATCATGTTAACTTTGATAATATAATGAAGGAAAGTATGAATAATGCAGTTAGAGATCTATCTAATATTGTGAAACAATCTAACACTATGTGTAGAGAGTGTGTTATGGGGAAGCAGACTAGAAAAAGTTTTAAAAAAAATCTTATTCAGTGAAAGTGAAGTTGGATCTGGTACATACAAATTTGTGTGGTCCTAAAAGAAAAAGATCTTAATATGGTGAAATACTTTTGTGGATGACTATACTAGAATGATATGGGTTACATATTTAAGAGAGAAACCTAAGGTGTTTGACAAATTCAAGATATTCAAAGAAAAACTTGAGAATGTATATGGCTTGAAGATAAAATGTTTTAGATCAGATAGAGGTGGTGAGTTTACTTCAATTTTTTTTAATACCTACTGTGAAGAGCATGGAACATATAGACTGACATCTACTCCTACGACACCACAATAGAATGGGATAACAAAGCGAAGAAAAAAAACAATATTAGATGATGCTAGAACTATGTTGCTTGAAGGAAATGTATCACATGTACATTGGAAAGAAGTTGTTGGTAGTGATGTGTACACCTTGCACAAAATTCAGCTCAGAGAAGGTACAAGTAAAACTCCTTATAAATTATGGTTTAATTGTACTTCTACTATAAAATATTTGAGAATATTTGGAATTAAATGCTATATCAAAAGAGATGATGAGATAGGGAAGTTTGATTCGAGAAGTGATGAATGTGTCTTCCTTGGTTATTCCACTAAGAGAAAAGATTATAAATGTTTCGATATGAGATTGAGGAAGATGATTTAAAGTGCTAATGTAAGGATAGATGAAAGATTTTAGGTTCAAGAGAGAATGTATGACTGTAATGAGACTACTGAGATTAAGGAGCTCATTGGTGATCCTGAATAATCTTTTGAGATTTATAATGAGATCAAAGTTGAATTGATTGAGCTTACTAGAAATACTAAGACTCTGAGGTATGTTAAGAAGAATCATCCTAAAGATAAAATCATTAGAAACGCAAATAGAGGAATGATGAGAAGGTCGAAAGTAAGAGATGAAATTTGTTTGATTTCTCAAGTTGAGCCGAAATCTACTTATGAAGAATGTAGAGATGAATCTTGGACTAAAGCTATGCAAGAATAATTAGAACATATGAAGAAAAAAAAATACTTGGGAATTGGTTCCAAGACCTAAAAAAAAGAATGTTATAGGAACTAAATGGGTTTTGAGAAACAAAATGGATGAAGAAGGAACACTGGTAAGAAATAAGGCAAGAAGGGTTTGTAAAGGCTACTCACAACAAGAAGGCATATACTTTGAAGAAACATTTTCTCTTGTTGCTAGGTTGGAAGCTATGACATTATTTCTCGCTTATGTTTCACATAAAGACTTTAAAGTATATTAGATAGATGTGAAATCTTCATTTTTGAATGGAGATATGGAGGAAGAGGTATACATAGAGCAACCTAATGGATTTCCTTTGACAGAAGATTAAGACATGGTATGCAAGTTGAAGAAAGCATTGTATGGACTTTAGCAAGCACCGAGAGCATGGTATGCAAGACTAGACAAGTATCTACTTTGTCTTGGTTTCCGAAAAGGTAATGCAGATAGTAATTTATACCTAAGAACTAGTGAAGATGAAATTCTAATCATTGAATTTTTTGTTGATAATATCATTTTTGGAGGGAATGATGAAATGAGTAAAAAGTTCTCTAAAGAGATGAAAAATGAACTTGAAATGTCAATGATTGGCGAGATGAAAATTTTCCTTGGTTTTCAAATTAATGAGAACAAGAATGGTATTTTTATATCTTAGACCAACTATCTGAAGGAAATGTTGAAGAAATTTGGAATGGAAGAATGTAAACCTATTGGGACACCCATGGTGATTGGTTATAACTTACTAATAATAATGAAAATCAGAGTGTTTTTTAGACAAAGTGCATATCATTGATTGGAGGTCTACAATATCTAACTCAAACTAGACTAGATATTTCCAATGCAGTTGGAATTGTGGCAAGATATCAAGTAGATCCTAAAGAGACACACCTTGCTACTGTGAAAAGAATTGTTAGATATATAAAAGGAACAATAGAATATGGATTATGGTATGAAAAGTTTGTTGACTTTGTTTTACATGCTTATACCAATGCTAATTGGGTAGGTAATGTGCATGATAGAAAGAGTACAAGTGGAGGAGCAATTTTCCTTGGAAAAAAGGTTGGTTTCATGGTTAAACAAGAAGCCAGATTGTATTTTTCAGTGTACTATTGAATCTGATTATGTAGCTACTACTATAAATTGTACACAAGTTGTTTAGATGAAACAAGTGTTGAAAGACATTGGAATAATTTTTGAAGAGCCAGTGGTTATCCATTGTGACAACACTGACATAGTGAATATGTTGAAGAATTTTGTAATTCATTCAAAGACTAAACATATTTATTTTAAGTATTATTTCTTGAGAGACAAGGTATCTTAAAAGGAGATCAGACTAGAGTATGTTAGCAAAAAGGAATAAATAGTAGAAATATTTACAAAGCCTTTTGAAAATGATGCTTTTGAGTATCTCAGAAGAATGATTGGGGTTAGAGCCCCTCCTAGTGATATTTAATTGATGCAGGAAAGGATCATTCTAGTATCTTTTAGAGCTATATCATTTTCTAGACTTGATGTATGGATCTACTCCTCAGGGGGAGTGATTGCAAGAACACAATATAACTTATTTGGGTGATTTTGCACCTAGTTATTAGACATGTAGATTTTAAAAAGATACATCTTACATAAGAATGAGGAAGATTTGTGGAACCCTTTTCCAATCTTTTCAAAGCGGGAGAGATTCTATGTGAAAATCCCTACTATTTTACAGAGAATTGTGTTGAGTATATTCAGAAGATTGTATTGAGAGAGAGTACTTTTGGGTTGACGGATTTGCCCATATGTTGCCATCAATGACAAAGGGGAGATTGTTAAATTTTTTTGGAATCAGGTACTACTAATGTTATTGGCATTGATTTTTTGTCACTGATGTCAACATATGCTTCTTTGGAGGTTGAACACACTGGTTGTTACTATTGTATGATAACTGACACAAGTATACATATATTGTAGGGATGAATCAGAATGAGAAAATATGATAATATGTAGAAGGATGTATGATGATCTTATTTCTAAGGTAGTTTGTCTTAATGTTACATATTGGATGACTTATAGATGTTTCAGTGAAGACTGGTTTCTAGACTATGACAGTGATCTTTGACAGAGTCTCTGTGTTATGGGGATATCTTATAGGTGATGATGATTCAGGTTATGTGATCTTAAGTGATTACAGAAGACATGTTGAGAAATATTTGGTACAAGTCACAAGTTTTATCATTGTTGATGTCATTTCTAGCTTGTATTATGGAGGAGACCTATTTGGGACCGACTTCAGAGCTGTAGTTTGTATTGTCATTTGCGAGCGTAGATTAATGTTTACTTTTTATAGGTACCATGTGTATCATAGAAATGGGTTAAATAATTATTTGTATATTAGGAAAGATTAATTGGCCAACCTAATCAATTATTGTAATAGGGTATATATGTGAGATCTTTTCTTTTGAAAAGATGTGTGATAAGTTGGATGTATGTATAAGGAGAAGGTGATTGACACAGATAGAAAAGTGTGGAAGCTGTGAAGATTGATTGACTACTGGATGTGGAGCAGAGTTTGTGCATATAGTACGTCACTGGAACTTGCTAAGAAAAGACAATTGTTATGAGACAATTCATTAGATTGTATATTTCCTATATAAACTTGCTCATATTGTAAATCCTTAAGGGCGGCTTTAACTTTCTTTGGGCAGTGTGCCTGGGCAGTGAGCCCACTGTTACTCTTGACTCCTAATAGGGTCTTTCCTTTAACAGGGACTATGTACTATAATGATGTGATAATCTCCTATCAGGGCTAAATATTTTAACAAGGATACTATATTCTCAATAAATTATTTCTGGGTGCTAATTCCCACTAGTTTTTTTACCTCTAACATGGTTTCCTTGACGACAAAGGATTGTGTTATTGTGTTGGAATTTACTATGTTATCATTTGGATTAAAGTTTTGGTTTATAAAGTTTAATTTTTATTAATTTGTCTCACAACTAATTTACCCTGCCCCTCCGAGTTGTGTTGGTGGACTATTATTCCTAACACTTATATGTCTTCATAGTTAAATTTTGAACATTTTTTGCAATACCCTTCTTAGGATTATTTACTTCTTTTTCTTCTTCACCACTAACATTTAATGTATTAACCTTTTCCTCTTCTCCTTCTCTTCTAGATTCAATATTTTTCAAGCATCGATATCACTATTGTCTTCTTAATTTATGGTGTTCTCTAGATCATTTTTTTACTTTGGTTAGTATTATTTGGAGGAGGAACATACTCCTGATTTCCTTTCTTTAAAGTAGATGCATCATTATTATTTAAAATATGAGTCACCTTTCTTGGCTCAACATTGTCACCATCACCCTAACATCAAATGTTGACATCCCAATATCTTGTATATTAGAAATATTTTCTATTTCACTATTTCCTAGAGGAGTATAATCATTAGATACTATTTTTCCTTCATTTATTTCAAAATCGTGGAAGTGATCCTTTATGTTTCTCTCTGAACTTCTTCACTATCTTCCTCTATTAGGATCATAATGGTGTTTGCCCTTTGTTTTGATCTCAATTCTCAATATTTTATTTGAAGTTATTTTGTTTTATCTTGTTTTGACAATATGTCTCCAGCCTGCACAAGAGCTTGTTCTCTTATATTTCCTTCAAGTTTTACAACTTCATTTCTTGTTTCTATTAGAAAATTTGCAAGGAACTCTAGAATTTGATCCCAAATATCATTCAAGATTAAATTTTACTTCATCATGTACATAATAGACTTCTCTAAAGTATCAAGTGGTTGTACAAAACCACATTTAGATAGAGGTTTATTTATTCTTTATAAATTCCTGTGGCATTCAATGTAAACCACTTTTATCAGTTCCCTTTTTCCTTGTTTCTTATCCCTTCATTTCTTCTTGTTTGTTAAAACCTCAAATTTCTCCCAAATAATAATATTAGGCCTTTTTTCTAGGTGGTATTTGTGATGCTCTGAAAAGTGTAGGATGAGTATAGCTATTAGTTGTGTGTGTCTGAATGTGACCTCTAAATCAAGCACAAACACAACATGGTCATTTCTCAATCATTGAATTGCAAAAATGAACATTAATTGTCCATTCCACAAATTTGATTCAATCAACGTGTTGCCTCCTATTTGGTTGGGGTTTTTCAATTACTCTCAGAATGAGAGCCAACAACCATGACCATTGATAAAATGGAGGATTTTAAAGCATTATAAAAAATGAAATTGAAACTAATCTATGTGAGAAATGCCATTACAATCTAAGAATGAAAGTGCATATTTTAAGCTAAGAACTTCGAAAGATGATAGAATTAAGCTATTTGAGGTATAAGAAAACTAATTTAAGATGCAAATGCTATTAATCTAAATAAAATTAAGCTAAATTATGCAACAAATGATTGAAAACATGAAATAATTGAGATAATATTTTTCTATAGTTTAGATACTCTCAAATTGCTCCCCCTCAAATGAAGAAAAGGAAGTCCCTAATATAGAAGAACCTAGAAAGAGGATGAAGAGTTTCTTGGAAAGAAATGGTTGACTCTTCATCTCCATGGAGGAAGGTGAGACAAAATGAGGAATTATTTAATTAAAGAAATGAATTATTGCCACATGAGTGACTTTTCACATATAATTATGGAATTCTTTTTGAGGATAATCCATTCAAATAATTAAATAATTATTCTATTCCTTTTGATGTGTATTAGCTAAAGGGGGTGGAATTAATTTAATTTAAAAGAACTTAGGACTTTAGAATTAAATTAATTAATCATTGGGATTTTTAGCTAATAAATCATGAAAATTTAGGAATTAAATAGTGTAAGATTTATGCAAATTCAGGTTTTCTGCATTTGAGACTAAGTCAATTAAAGTCAATTAGGAAGGAGAATTTTCCTAGTACAATAGGACTTCAATGATGAGAAAATGCACCAAAATTGATTAGAATTGTAAGGTGCCAATTTTGGGGTATTACATTTTGCGTCTCTTTGAATTGATGTGCGAGCAGTGCGTTGATTCAAATAATAGTCTGATGTGATAGATGAAGATTTTGGGAGTCTAGGTTAGATTGCCAAGACACCGATTAGATCGAGAAGCAGAAACATCTTCAGAACAAAGCATAATTCTCTAAAGTCTAAGTTAGATTCTGAAGACAACGGTCCAAATACCAAATGAGAGAAGATCAAAATTGGGGTTAGATTGTCCCAATGTCCACTAATAGTTGATGAAGATTTAGGACTATATCTAGAATCAGGGTTAGATTGCACCAATACGAAGGTTAGCCCTTCGAGATCCAGGTTAGATTGCCTAGATAACGGTCGAAAAGAGATTTTGAGAGCTAGCTTTAGAATGAAGCATGACTTTCAGGAATTAGGGTTAGATTGCCCCAATACCTAATGAGATTTCAAGAATCATCTCCAGAATGAAGCTTAGTCCCCCAATATCTAGGTTAGACTGGCCAGACACTGTTTAGATTTATATCTTTCACAAGACTATACCTAGAACGAGGCTCAACCTTCAAGAGTTAGGGTTATATTGCCCCAATACCTATCTCAAAAGATAGTCAATAGAGATTTTTAGGACTATCTCCAGAACGAAGCATAATCCTTGAGGATCCAGGTTAGATTGCTTAGATGACAAGATGACAAGATGAGAGACATCAACATGCCCCTAGAGATTCAAGATCATGGAATATCCAATTTTGACCATAAGGTACGAAAAACTGAATATGCCCCAAGTGATGAGATGCCCCTAGCAATGGGGACTTTTGATTCAGATCAGACTGATTTGAGAATGATGTGAAAAGATTCAATGATGCAATCATCCAGCCCCCTTAGGAGTGAAATCGAAAGATGACACATCAAAATGATGATTGAGAGTGAGAAATCGCAAATAGAAGTAAGATCGAAGATCTGGAGGAAATTAGAGATAGATCCAAAGAAGGCAGAATCGATTTAGAGCGATTGGGAGGTCCTGTTGACTGGGTTTGACCATAGCTGACCAAGTTTGACCAGAATTAACTTTGATGAAAAGATTGCAAAAGCTGAGAAAATGATGATGAGAGATGATTTTGACAAGAAAGCGATGTCAGAAAGATGACTACACAAGTACCCAATCGCGTCGGTCCCAAAATTTTAAAATGTGATTTTGAGCTGCCTAGGAGTGTCAAATTTTGATTTCAATCACGAAAATGGATTCAGAATGGTCCATTTAGCCAAGGGTGCAATTTTCACAGAAAATGAAGCACTTTTGAAAATTAGGTCAAAAGCTATATAAGGCCCAGAGGGGTCATTTTCAAATCATTATTCACTTTTGAATTTAGAGATGGCGAGGGCCCCAGCTGATATTGATAGCATTCCCATGCATACACATTGATTTGAGAGCTCTTGACGACACAACCGGCCACCGAAGTATGACGCACTTGTAAGTAATCAGAAAACCATCCTGAATTTCAAATTTTTATCACTTTTTAGATCAAATTTAGCATCTTTTAAAGCTTTTTAAGTCTGTCACGTCAACTCTCACGCGAGGAAATAGCACCCTCGCGGTGGCTTAGGTCACCCCTTGCATGAGAAATCAGTTTCCTCGTATGGTTCAGGGCTTCCTCACACGGGCCCCCCGCAAGATCATGTGAGTGGCGCACTGACGCCGCACGAGATTTCATCGCATGCTATGGAATCTCACGTGAGGAGAGATCCTATCTTGTGCAAGGTAGAAAGCTCATGCGGGAAAAGTGTTTCCTTGCATGAGAATTGCTTACTGTCTAGAACGCTGTCATCCATTATGTCGTAGAGTTAGCCAATGAGAATGCCTCAGAACTGTGTTTAGGATAGATCCATAGCTGCATTTTTTGTCATTGCTTTGAAAAACCATCATGTTGAGATACTAATCAAATGTTGTCACTTGCTTTGCAGGTTGACTTTCTTGATATTACATTTTGATCGCACCATCCTATCATGGGTGAGCTGCTACAGAGACTGACAAATGCCGATGGTGCCCATCTCGATAGGATAGGATTATCATATCTTCATGATGCACCCGATATTTGGGTAAATCATGGTCTATTGGGTGCACTAGTCGAGCATTTCCATTCGAAGACAAACACTATCCATTTTCTATAGGGGGAGATGATAGTCACTCTTGAGGACATCTATAAGATCTTGAGAGTACCGTTCCACAGGGCTCGTGTGGAGTATGATACGTAGCCGAGGAAAAACACATTGGCGCTGAGAGCGATCTTCTAGGATGATATGGTGATGGGTCAGGCCATCTCTTGGGAGGATCTGACGAGCAGGTACAATGTGGATCATACATTGGCTATTGTCTTGGTGTTGTTCTTGAGTTTCTACCTGGTACCGGATCGAGGTCAGCATGAATTGGAGTGTGGCTAGGGGGTTATGCTACAACAGATGTTAGCTACACCAACACTAAGATTTGGCTGGGGTGAGTGCATGCTCGCACAGATGTACTATGAGATGCATGAGATAGTGTATTAGGGTGCATGAACTATGGTGTAGGCAGGAGTCATCATTCTATAGATTTGGGCGTGGGAGCACCTACCCATATGTCGGCTGATTTTCCACGATACTCAGCAGCCCTTAGAGTTGTATATATATAGGTATGCAGGTTTGATGACTTAGCGAGTACTGGGTAAGATAGATCAGTGGAAAGTGTAGATAGATGACATGGCAATAGTTATATGGCTGCCATGGATAGCCATAGAGGTCTAGGATGATGCATGACATGAGCTACCACATATGTTTTTCTCACGTCCTTTGATCAGGTGCACTATCAGCGTTATTGAGTGCTTCTTATTGACACGGGTCTTACAATAGTTTGGGAGACCCCAGGACATCTCTTAGGAGTATTTTACCTATGCCCAATTCATTGATGAGATGAAGAAGGGCTAGCAGCGGCAGTTACACAGAGGCAGGAGCATGATAGATGCACAGGTCCCACCAGCTAGGTGGGATTACTTAGCAGGGGTGACGAATGCAAGGATGACACCTGCATACAAGGATCATATTTTAGCACACCCCTTCCTGAGGTTTATAGATCCTGTTGGCCTGGGCCCATAGGTATAGCAAGTGGTAGATCCACCACCATAGCAACACATGTAACAACCACCACTACAGCAGCATGTGCCACCTCAACAGGTACTACCTCAGTAGGTACCACCTCAGTAGGAGAGGGTACTATGGGCAAGGACTTCACAGTTTCCCATTACTTCTAGACCTATGGGATCAGACATAGGTGCAGGGAGAAGTGGTACTCAGGAGAGGTCCACTAAGAAGGGGGAGGATACCATCATGGCCAATACTATTATGGCTGAGCCACAGGCAGGGGGATAGGTAGCACAGTTATAGGAGCCTCTCAGGAGGAGTTAAAAGAGAGTGAGATAGGCACAGAGGGAGCGAGATGACTTTTGGACATAGGTGGTTATCCAGGAGACTCGAGTGGTAGAGTGAGATTGAGAGATTCAAGGACTGCATGAGGCATTGGCTAGAGCTTAGATAGAGGCGAGATATGAGGCCACTCAGTCAGCCTATTACTATGTTGCATACATGATCACAGTTCCTGAGGAAGCGGACCAGGTTTCTCCAGTTTCAAAGTATGTTGGGGCACAAGCCACTCCATAGGCACCACCAAAGGCACCTCTTCAGCAGTAGGCCATGCCACCTCCTCCACCTCCTCCAAGTGGGAGTGGCTAGATGAGATATATGATATACATTGTACCACCATTTTGATATACTATGCTCGAGTAGCACCCTTGTACATTTGACCGATTGATATATATATATATATGAGCTTGATTTTGGCATCATTGTACCTATTTATATATTGTTTTAGATTTTTATGTCTTGTGATATGTTTCCTATATGATTAGATGTATAGATTAGAAATGTATGCCATGGATGAATATGCAAATGTTTATGCACATGTTTTATTTGATGTATGAATGAATGCCATGATAGATGTTAGATGAATAAATGCTATGTATGATTTGATTTGTGCTTATAATGGATGCACATGTTTATGGATATGTAAATGAAAATGAATGTATGGAAATGTAATGGTACTAATCATCTCATGTAGGATATTGTAATATACGACAGGTACTAACCAAAAGAATATGAATAAAGATCGAGAGCGAGTATCAGACACTTGTGCAATTAAGAGGAATCCTTCAAAGAATGAGAAGACAATGAAGCGAGCACCAAAACTATCATGATGCAAGCCTAAAATGTGAATGCAAGCCTAAGCTAAATGCAACCCTAGGACTTGGTTGTTGGACTCATTGCATAATTATCATCATCGAGTATTTTGGAACATCAGAGTCAATACAATCCTTATAGGTTCCACTGTGACCATAAGGATGTGGATATGACTTTCATTGGATAAAATGTAGGAAATGAACATAAGCACTAGGGCACAAAAGCCAAGATGATCTAAACATTGTTTCTAGTTTGATACAACAAGAGTACACAAGTAAACAAACAGAACAATAACAATCAAGGAGATAGTTCCAACCTCCCCTTGGCATTGTAATAAACAAGATCGATGGATGTGAGGCTTTTCCACCTTAAAGCAGAAGCTCTTATCACATACACCCTGTCTATTTGACGATATTGGATCATCAAAACTGCATCCATAAGCAGTAGACAAAGAAAATATCAATGAAATTCATGAGAATAGCATACAAAAAAATATTCAATCATAGCTCAGCATGTTTCAAAGTTTACGAACGTGCATGTGTTTAGGGTGTTGAAAAACACTGTTGTGCTTATGAGTGCGATGTGTTTGATTGTTATCAAGAGATATTTGCCTTGGCAATATATCCAATGTGTGTTAAAAAACACAGATGTGTCTAAAGAGAGTGTTGAGAAACACTGTTTTATTGGGATGTTAAGAAACACCAATTTTGCTAGTAGATAGTTGTCCTTTAGAATTGACAAGATTACTGACTCGAGCGTAAATCAAAGATGCAATCAAAGTGGAGAGCCATGCCCCCAAGTAATAAATGGACTGACATCAAATATGCAGATAGTGAGTTGATGTGAGAAATCTTAGTAGTATAGCAACAGTAGGCAGATGCAGTGAGAATCACTGGTGACTGGCGCGAGAGAGATTCTCAAGCATAAAGATCAATGTGAGATCTAGGCATCAGCAGGAAGACTCAGTGAGAACCACTAGTGACTGATGCGAAGAGGAGAGAGACTCCAAAAGATAGGACAAAGCCCCCTAGACCAACAAGATGCCCTTGAGAATGACTAGTTTCAATCCATGTGAAGTCGAGAAAAATTTCGAAGATGACTAAGAGCGAATGCATGAGAAAACTAAAGCAGGAAAGCAAACTAAAGCAGGAAAGCAAAATAAAGCAGGAAAGCAAGAGAGAAACTACAAGAAAGCCAAGGGATGTCATGATAGATAGAGCATTGTGGAACAAGAGGTGCCTGTTTACCAACTTTTCACCATCAATGGCACATTTTTTTTTCTCTTTTTCTCATTTTTTGTATTTTCATTTTTTTCATTTTTTGTATTTTTTTCTTTTTTCAATTTTTTTAGTATTATCAAGGCACCTATTTACTAAGTTTTCACCAGGATAATAGATACATCAAAGTGCCTATTTTCCAGGTTTTCATTAAGATCATTTTTTCAGGATATTTTGTAATTTTTAGGATTTTTTCAGAATAGAGTATGTACATGACCATTCAGAAGACATCTCAACTATAGAATTTCTTCAAATGAAGAGCGTTGATAGGCTCTTTGAGTTGTTCCCCCTCTATGGTAGAGGGTTGAAAGTGCCAGACCCAAACACTATAGTGATAACATACAAACCAAGCCAGTTCGGTTCAATTTTTCCTTTCTAGACCCGCTATTGTTGATTCTTGGGATTCTCTCTCAAGATGAGATCACCCATTTGGAATTCCCTTGGTCTGACCTTATTGTTGTAGCTTTTGGATATTCTCTTCTGATATGCTCAGAGATGATCAAACACCACTTTCTGACATTCATACAGTAGTTGAAGCACTTGAAGCTGAGATATTCTAAAATTATCATCAGTAATGAGGCCCTTCAGAGAGACTTGCAAGGTAGGAATCTCAACCTCAATAGGAAGTACTGCATCTGCACCATAAACTAGGGAAAAGGGCGTAGCCCCTTTTGGTGTTCGTATACTGGTGTGGTAAGCCCATAGAGCTGGATTAATCTGGAGATGCCAGTCTCATCCAGATTTGTGTACTATGCGATGTAATATCTTGAGAATAGTCTTATTGGAAGCTTTTGCCTATCCATTACCCTGGGGATAATAGATAGAAGACCAATGTTGAATAATTCTAAACTTAGTGCATAAATTTGTTAGATCCTTGTTCTTGAATTTCCCCCCATTGTCAGTGATTATTGATAAGGGTACACCATATCTGTAGATGATGTAGTTCAGTATAAACATAGCCAGATAGTTGCCATCAGTGATAATGAGAGGCACTACCTCGACCCACTTGGTAAAGTAGTCTGTAGCGGTGATGATATATTTATGTCTCCTTGAAGAAGATGGATGTATCTGACCCACTAAGTCAAAGGCCCACTACTAAAATGGCCAAAAGCTGAAAAAAGGAATGAGCTCCTTGGCAAGAGCGTGGATCAGATTTCCATGAAGCTGGCATTGTTTGCAAGATTTAAGAAATTGTGTAGCTTCTTTTTCCATATCCGGCCAATAGTAACCAGCTCTAATAATTTTATGAGCTAGTGTCAGACTATCTAAGTGAGACCCATAGATGCCTTCATGCACCTCTTCTAATGCATGCTTGGACTCATCAGGTTCTAAAAACCTAAGGAGGGTACCGTATAGACCTCGTTTATATAATTCGTTAGCTACGATGGGGTAAAAGAACAATAATCTGTCACCCTTTTACAAAGGAAAAGGATGACAAAATCAAAGTTGTTCATCTTCAATAGTATAAAAGTGACATTTATGTTTGGAATTTGAAGATGGTGTAAACTAATAAAATGTTTTAAAATGGATGAATTTTATGATTAATATTTTAAATATTTTTTTTGAATAAGTTTTGATGTTTGTTTTTAATGTTTAAAGATGATTTTTCAGTTGCAGAAACATGCTGAAAATTAGGGGTCTAGTTCCCGCCAAAACATTATATGTAAATAAACATTTTTTCCCCTAATTTCAAAATATGTTATAGA
>MU224256.1:439246-461850 GCA_018584345.1 Thuja plicata | reverse complement strand
GACACATTCACTAGCCATGCCAACACACAAGGTGCACATGTGTCAAGTGACACAATAATTTCACATGAGCATGACTTATTACACATTTAATCAATTAAATAAATTACAATCATACACCACACTTTTACGAATAAAAATACAATACAACGAGTTCCATGTCTCTTTTTATAGACAGGACCTTAGCATCATTGTTTTCACATAGGTCCATTTCTGAATCCCCAATTAGTACCATGGTCAACTCTCCTACACACTCATTGCACACATCAGTAGGTTCAATAAATCAACACTTAAACATATCAAGATACATAATGTAAATTTAACACACATTCACTCACATTTGCATCGATGAATCATTGAACTTAAACAATATCTGCATCTAACCCATATGCATAAACATAACTCTTAATAAATCTGCATACTGATATTATCTAACATCTACTTACTAAACCAATATACTAAACCATCAAAACTAAGTCCTAAACAAAAGTCTACACCACTCACACAAAGTATCTAATGGATTCCCCGATTACTTAATCAGGTGTTGTTTACAAGAAAAGGATTCAACACATCCATAAAGAATTCATGTGTCTTAATAGTCCAACTATAACAAAATCTATATCGATAAGAGAACATATAAATGAGAAATAGTGTTAAGATTATGTTAGACTGGAGTAGGCCTCACACTATTGACAAGTGATGCATGATAAGATTAAGATCAACACCAGGCATGTCAAAGTATGTCCATGCAAAGTTTATCTTTTTCTCCTTCAATAAATCTGTGAATTCTTTGAGTTCTTTTGCAGATAATGATTTAGCCACATGAATAATGTGTGGATGTTTTTCTGTACCCAGATTTACTGGCTGAGTTGGCTCAATTACCACTGATGATCATTCCTAGAAATGACTCAAAAGCGCATCAAGTATCTCATCCTCAGGCACCTCAAAGATGTTTTCACCTTTGGATACATCTATTCTTTTTACTTTTTTTCACTTTGACACTGCCACAATGTGGTTTTCACCATCAAAGTGCCTATTTTCTCTTCTTTTGATTTTATGACTAAGATACTTGATATCAGCCTTGGTCATGTTGACACTTTCTTCACTAGTGGAGGATGTTATAGGTTCAACATCATGAAGATAGCAGGCAAGAGCATAGTCATTATGGAATGTGAGGACTTCATTGATGAGGAAGGGGAATTCCAGTCTATTAACTCAGGATGTTGGAGTGAGAGAGAAGTGACGGGTTCAAGTGCATTCATGGTATAGTCATCGAAAGTGCTGAATGCTAAGCTGAGACCTAGAGAAATGTCATGCAAAGGTTTGTTCAAATCCTTTTGAATCCTAGCAACCGTAGTAGAAGAAAAGTTAAGATTTATGGACTCAGACTCATTAGAACTTTCACTAGACCATTCACCTATGTCGAGAAGCTTTTCATAAGATCCTTCTGACAAAGTGTCGAGCTCATATTCATGAGAATCTATGTCCAAACTCTGACTGGGATGTTGACACCATGAAGGTTTGGGAGTTTTTGTTACCCCAGCCTGTTCTTGTGCCAACTTCTCTTGAAACTCTAGTGGTATGTACCACTCACCTTGGAAATCAAGGTCTTGTAACACTTTTCATTGTTCATAGGTTAATGCATCAAATGGAGTGGTTTTTTCAGAATCGCTGTCAGTCTCGGCTGTACTGACATGTGGTACAAAATTATCTAGCTCAGGATAGAATGCTGCCAGGTCTGGAGGAATGGGATAAGAAAAGAAATCATCATCGGAGCTATCATCTATAGTGTCAACTATAGCTGTGCCTTCAGGTTCTAGTGGAGGATCCAGTTTTGGCACAAATTTGTTAATCCCTGGATGGAATGGGATCTTCTTGAAGCCTAAACCAATTTTGTCTTTCATCTTTTGACCTATAGCTTTAATAGGTTCAACTAACCCATTACCATTCACCCCTATTGGGCCACTCCCTTTGTATCCAGAGCATTTCATAATTTTAAGACCTTCACTATTGGGATCTAGTTCATGAGCTAGGGCAGTCTATTTGGATATGTCCTTTCCTTTGTAAATCCAAGCTTTAATAGCTCTTTCCTCATCTTCATCTTCTAATGGTTTTGAAGGCCGTACAAAGACACCATCATAAACTATTTCAGGAGTAGAAGATTTAATGTTTTTAGAAGGTCTCCTGTAATAATGAGGAGACAGAGGTAGAGCTACTAATGATAGCACAAGTTCTATTTGATACCCTCACATACCTATGTCTTTGATTTTCAAAGTATATTCCATGTCTCTAAGCTTGGCATCACAAAATTCTATGTATTCTCTATTAGTAGGAACACGACTATCAGCTGACTGTGTGAGCACATTACAAGAAGAGCCCATACTAGCAGGAATTGTCACTTCTGCACCGTGGAAATGAAACTTAATGCACTGATGATACATAGATGGAACCAATTGCATTTCATAGATCCACGGTCTTCTCAACAGGATGTTATAAGCAAGAGGAAGATCCAACACCTGACATGTGACATCTCTTTCAACCGGTCCAACCCGAATGGGTGGCACAACTAAACCTTTAGACTTTCTTTCTTCTTCATCATAGGCCCTGATAGTAATTCTCTTACGGGAATCTATGCGATCTTCATCATAACCTAGCTAATGAAGAAAGTGAGTAGAGAAAATGTTGAGGCCAGCACCATTATCAATAAGGACGCAGTGGACTAGTTGTTTTCCAATCATGACCTCTAAATGCAAAGGAGCATTATGCGAGTGGCTAATCGATTGGTCATTCTCTTCTGAGAAAGACAGATAGTGCGGTGAAGTCAAGTGACCCACCATAGATTGAAACTGATCAAGATTGAAGTCATTGGGGATGTTAGCCTCTGCAAGGGATTTATCTATAATCTTCCTGTGAGCAGGCGAGATCTTCAACAACTCAAAGATGGTTATTTGAGCGTTGGTTCTTTGCAGCTGGTCAAGAATGCTATAACCAGTAGTGGGAGGCATGGGGACCACTTTCATGGTCTTGTTGGTGGGGTCAAAAATATCTTTATCTGCGAGTTGTTTTAGTGCGGATGTAGTAGGAAAAGGGTCAAGACCCTTGAGGGTGATCTTAGCGCGGGATCTGGTAACAAAATTTGTGCAATTCTGAGATGAATCAGATTTAGACAAGTGAGACGTAGGGATTCTCAAGACAAATAGGGTCTTAGGCTTAAGAGCATCCCCACTCCCCTTGATAGTAATCACATCACAATACTCAACTCCAATAGGTTCAATCATGTTGATGACATTGTCATAAGTGGTATGTGCATAGTTAACCTTGGCATTGTTGTTCTTAGCGTTGGAAGACTCACCTTTCTCATGATGAGGAAAGGGATCTTTAAATACCTGGTGATCTGAATTCTTATTATGATTCTCCACAAAAATAACCTCATTATTAATTAGATCTTGGACTTTATGGCACAACTGAAGACAAGTAGCAGTCTTATGACCCTTGTTTTGGTGATAGTCACAGTATGTGTTCTCGTTCCACCAACGGGGTCATGGTTGTGGATCATTTTGCACCAAATTATTAAAAACTATATTAAGTACTTCTCCCAAGGAAGTAAATTCATGCTTGGGTTGAGGAGCCCAAGGTTTATTGCTAGAGAATCTAGAAGGAAGTTGAGTATTTTTTGCAACCTTTTCAACAATTTTGGTCGCTTGTATACTAGAAGTAAGATTGAAAACTTGTTTTGAAGGAGCTGGGGTCACATTGTCAACCACTCCATCATTCACAACATACCTATTCTTGTTGAAAAACTTCCCTTTATCTTTTTTGGAAGAGGAGGAACCTTGTTTGTTGTCTTTGTATAAAGTCAACTCCCCTTTCTTAACCATGAACGCCTCTATCCTCACAGCTTGCTTAATCATGTAGTCAAAATTAAAAGGGACCTTGAAGTTGTACTTGATACCCAAAATAAGGAGTGAGATTGTCCAAGAAGATGTCAAGTTTCTTAGATTTAGGTATTTTACAAGGGTACTTAGTGCAAAGTTGTCTCCATCTCTGGAGAAATGTTAGGAATGGCTCCCCTTGTCTTTGCTTGAGATTGAAAAGGTCTTTGATGTTGTCAGGATGATGTATGTTGTGAGAATAATGTTGTATAAAGTGATTTTCAATCTCATCAAAAGTCTTGATGCCGGTGGGTAGTCAAGAAAACCACTCCATGGCAGGTCCACCCAAACTTCAGGGAAAGAGATGCATCAAATAGGTTTGATCATGAATGAACTCCATAGATAGGGCCCCAAATTCTCTTAGATGATCTTGAGGATCAGTGGTACCAATATATTTATCATACTTAGGGAGTTCCAAACCTTTGGGAAAAGGTGGCATATGAAGAATCCTATCAAAAGGAAAAGGATAGGTGCTCTCCAACATGAATTGTTGTGCGGGTTTGTCCTTATCCTTCATAAGTTGGCTAATTTGGTTTTGCATATATTGAATCATCTGTTGCAATTTAGTAGTCTCAGTCTCTTCTTCTTTAGCCACAAGTGTTTCCACTTGGAAATTTGGGGGTAACTTAACTCCTTGTTTTGCCAAATCTAGAAAATATTTCTCTTTATCTTCTCCAAGGAGAATTTCCATCATCTTAATGAGAGCCTTATTAGATTTTGCAGCATCTATGTCATTTTGAGTTATCAGCTCATCCTCATTACCGAGGATGTCATAAATAATTTGAATCTAATCTTGACCCTAGTCATGTGGAGGAGGGCGATGGTGATGTTGCTCCTCTTGTTGACTCTAATCATTTTGAGATTGGTCATGGACCCCGCTATATTGACCTTATAGGTAATCGAAAGGAGTTTCCATATCATTGATGTGGGATTGTGTCGTGTGCACAACTTCAGTATGAGTGTGAGTATTGAGTTAAGAATTCATGGTCAATGTAACTTTTGGCAAGTCAAAGTGGTTGATAGGATCAAAAGGATTGATATGTTCAAACAGATCACTAAGGCAATGAGGTTTGTCAATAGGGTCAACCCAAATAGGTGCCTTTCTAAATTTTTGTTGATCTGAAAGAAATCGATTTTGTTGATCTTGAAACAAGGGATTATAGCACAGCTGGAACACTAGTTTCTAATTCAGACTGGGATATATACTAAATGGAGAGGAGGAATGTGAGGATCCCTCTTGACTATCAGATTGAATAATGGGTTCAAAATGACCTTTTCCTTGATTACGAGTTTTACTTCTACCTATTCCAGAACCATGAATGGGAAATATGTTGCCGCTTCTAGTCGTAATAGCCATATAAGAAGATAAAACAAGAGAGAACTTAGGATCTAACTCAGAACTTTGTCTCTAGAAATAGTGAAAAGGAGATAAAGGCTAGAATAGCCAAGATGTGAAATGCACATGGCACAAGTCATCAATAGTATGGCTAGAACAACCAAGATGTGACTATCGCATCGCAAGGTACAAAAGCACAGAAAGGTAGGACAGAGAACAAAGAGACAAAATAAGTTTGAGAAAAAATTAGTCGGTTCACAACTTGAGACAATTAGTTTCAGACTGCAAACAACAGGGAAACAGGTGATCAGATCTTAGGTAAAATTCAGATCAGACAAAAAACTCATGAGTCAATGGGAAATAACTCACTATTTCAGGACACCAGAGGATAGATTCACGTGAGAAAGTGTTGTTTCACGCAAGGAAACTCATAACTGCGCATGAGAAAATGAAATCTCATGTGAGGAAGTGCTTAGTTTCTGAAATATCATGCAAGAAAGCTCCAGGTTTTGATAGATCAACTCAATTTTTGAGACAAAAATCATATTTTGAGACACAGTCAGGACTGTTCTATGATAGAATTTCTAGATTTGGGACAGTTTTATGACAATTCAGATCAGCAATCTTAGTTTGAATGTGGCAAGCAATCGTTAACAAGCATAACGTTTTGATCAAGCAATAGTGATGCAAGAAGTAGTCACAAATAGTTGTAACAAGGACAAGGCAACTTGTCAGAATCATGGGAGTCTTTGTTTAATCATGATTGGACAGTTTAAGACTTCAAACAAACACTTAGTTATCCCTACAAAAAAATTAATAGAGAAGATAAAATTCGTGCCTCACTATCTTATGCGTATGCATACACCTCACACAACAGTGTCACCCTCAAGAGAGCGCCCATGTTTCTGGTGTTTCCAAGGACTCAGCAATATATGTTTGAAGGTTACCCTTAAAGTAGGGGCCAGTGTCATATACCACCTCAAGCATCCAGGTGCATACCTATGTTGAGAATCTAGGGGAGAGATTCTTCCCCCTCCCTATGCATAGATTATGTCTTCTTTCAAAGGTGATCCAGGTAGGCATCTAACTAACAAAGTTTTTAGTGGGCTTCCATTCACAATAACCTTTAGTTCCCCTGATATAGGGCTGGAACCTTGTGGCCACACCAAAACTTGAAAGTTATACACCCCAACAAGTAGGGCTAGGAGCAGCACCGCTTAGTACAACAAGCAAGGCTTTCTCAAGATTATAGTCTAAATCCTGAGAAATAAGTTAATGTGGATTTGGAGTCTTTGGAATTGACAAAGAAGAATTTATTATAGTGAGGTGGAATACCAGCGATAGGTGTGTACTCACTTGGGTCGTTCCCAGAGATTCAACTTTCGGCAGGCCCTCTAAAGGTGACACAAAACTTGGGTCAGATTCGAGGGTCAGATTTTATGATTCTCTCAAAGAGAGAAGAGCATACTTCTCTACCTCTTCACCTTACCCAAACATGCAAGACATATTCATCACCAAGATAACTCTCCTCCAACCAATTCACAAGCCTCTGGGTTTCTGATTCTCTCAAAGAGAGAAGAGCATAATCCCCTAACAAGTGAATGTGCTAAAGGTTCGTTGATCTTTCCTTGCTTCCCTAGGTCTCCATCATGCTAGCAATGTCTGGGTCTCAGATTCATCCATGGGTATCACTTCCATGTAATGAAGAGCCTATTCTCCTATTTTTCTATCAAGATCCCTAAGAAATTTTAACAAGGCCCTATTTATACTATGTGAAGAAAGCGAAAAATAAACACAACATTTTTTTTTGTAATCTTTGACAACCGTCCTACAAGAAAACCATTAGCAAGTTTATATCTTTGTCAAGCGAATTGCAGCCCACTGTTATGTTGTCAGAAAGATAAGAAACAACAACATGTTAGAATGATCAGAAAAAATAGAAATTGTACTTGCAAAATAGTGAAACTTTCAAAAAACTGGCCCCATGTCTCGTGTGAGGAAGCACAAGACTTCCTGTGAAGAATTGCAAGGCTTCACATGAGGAAGTAAAAACCTTCATGCGGCCTGCTTAGAATTCTCGCGTGAGAATCCATACACAGACAAGTACGGTCGTATGACAGAGCACAAAATTTTATCAGAAAATTTTTGAGAGTGAGGTCAGAAATCAATTTTTTGCCCCATAGTGAGTGCCAAAATGTGTGTCTGAATGTGACCTCTAAATCAGGCACAAACACAATATGGTCATTTCTCAATCATTGAATTGCAAAAATGAACATGAATTGTCCATTCCACAAATTTTATTGAATTGACATGTTGCCTCCTATTTAGTTGGGTTTTTTCAATTACTCTTAGAACGAGAGCCAACAACATGACCATTGCTAAAATGGAGGATTTTAAAGCATTATAAAAACTGAAATTGAAACTATTCTATGTGAGAAATGTCATTAAAATCTAAGAATGAAAGTGCATATTTTAAGCTAAGAACTTGGAAAGATGGTAGAATTAAGCTATTTGAGGTATAAAAAAACTAATTTAAGATGCAAAATGCTATTAATCTAAATGAAATTAAGCTAAATTATGCAACAAATGGTTGAAAACATGAAAGAATTGAGATAATATTTTTCTATAGTTTAGATACTCTCAAATTGCTCCCCCTCAAATGAAGAAAAGGAAGTCCCTAATATAGAAGAACCTAGAAATAGGATGAAGAGATTCTTGGAAAGAAATAGTTGACTCTTCATCTCCATGGAGGAAGGTGAGACAAAATGAGGAATTATTTAATTAAAGAAATAAGTTATTGCCACATGAGTGACTTTTCACATAGAATAATGGAATTCTTTTTGAGGATAATCCATTCAAATAATTAAATAAATATTCAATTCCTTTTGATGTGTATTAGCTAAAGGGGGTGGAATTAATTTAATTTAAAAGTACTTAGGACTTTAGAATTAAATTAATTAATCATAGGAATTTTTAGCTAATAAATCATGAAAATTTAGGAATTAAATATAGTGTAAGATTTATGCAAATTTAGGTTTTCTACATTTGAGACTAAGTCAATCAAAGTCAATTAGGAAGGAGAATTTTCCTAGTACAATAGGACTTCTATGATGAGAAAATGCACCAAAATTGAGTATAATTGTAAGGTGCCAATTTTGGGGTGTTACATTAGTTGTATATCTTCCAAATATTCTAGGTACAAGTAGTGATTGTGGGGCATTAGTAGTGGTTCCAAATGCCTTAGCAGAGCTCTTAGAGTGTACACAAAATTTATTTTCAAATTTTCATTTTAGATTTTTAAAAATTTCATAAACCTTTTTATTAATTTAGATATTGAATATTTCCCCATCGGTTAAAAAAATTTCTTCGTTAGGATCAACAGGTTTTCTAATAAAAAAATAAACATAGGTAACATATTCATTTCCAAAGAGCTCATACATGAAAATTGAGGGATCCAAGAACTCCTAGGCTCAATAGCCTCCATATAATATTTATCTCCGTGAACCATAAATGTGATCACCTACTTATTTATTTCTACAAGCTTATAAGGTATTCTATATCCCATTTACATTTCACCTTTAAAGGTTTTAGAGAAATGCTAATGAGAAGTAGTACAAGATTTATCCTATGTAAATCTATGCACATGATCTCTTATTTGTGAAGAGGTCCCTAAGAATCAGAAGGTGAAGGCTGCAAATTCAAAGATGAAAGGATCATCCCTTACTTGGTGGAATTACATACAAGATGAAAGGGAAAAGGAAGGGATAAATTTGATTTCCTCATGGAACAAAATGGTCACAAAGGTTAAGGAACAATTTGTACTTGGTGACTATGAACTACATATTTATAGGAAGATGCAGAGCCTTAAAAGAAGGGACATAGATATCAGTACATACACTGAAGAATTTCATAGGCTTAGCCTCAAATTAAATCATTATGAAGGAGAGAAGGAAAATGTAGCAAGATACCTCAATGGACTGAAATACAATATCTAAGATGAAAGTAAGAATCATGATCACTGATACATCTCACAAAATATTTCAATTAGCATTAAGAATATAAGAAAAGTTTAGAAGGAAACAAGATCAAAAGGGTAGGGGAAGAAGTGAAAGAAACTTCCAAGGAAGGAGTGGTTTTGGTGACAAGAACCAATATCAAAGGGCACAAGGAGAGTCCAATCAGAATTAACAGAGTGGAGACTCAAATTTCAGAGGAAATTTATGAGGGAGAAGATCCAATAGAAGAGGAAGATTTGGGGTACTAGGAAATGCTCCATCTTCTTTCATTGGCAGACACTACAACTATAATCAGGTAGATATTCCTGCATTCAAATGTCCTAATAAAACTACCACTTCCCATGGTGGAGAAATAAGGAGTAATCTCATCCAAGATGATGCAAGAAGTGTAAACTCGCCAGAGGTTAATTTGGCTTTAGAGAAGGGTGAAAGTCTGATGATAAAGAGAACACTCCTCAAAGTCCTAGCTAAGGATGATCCCAGACAAAGGAGAGCATTGTTTCAGATTAAATGCAAGATCCAAGGTAAGATTTACAAATTCATTATTGATTTAGGGTCTACTGATAAGATTGTGTCATTATAAGTAGTAGAAAATTTTAATTTTAAGAGGGTTCCTTATCCTTACCCCTACAAAGTATCTTGGTTTAAAAAGGGAAATGATTCCTAGTAAGTGAGAAAACATGGGTAGATTTTGGCATAGGGGTGTATAAAGAAAAACTTCTATGTGACTTCCTTTGAATGGATGCATGCCACCTTCTACTTGGAAGGCCTTGGAAATTTTATAGGAAGGTAGTTCATAATTGTGAACAAAAATCATACATATTTGAAAAGTTATAGATCATTGAAAATAATAGTCCTAACGAAGAAGGCCCTAACATTATAATGGTTGGGGAGAAGGAGCTCATAGAAACCTTGAAGGAAAGAGATAATGAGGGTTTTCCTTGATCCTAAAGCCAAAGGATAGGGTAGAAGATAGTAAGAGGAAAGAAATTCCAAAAGAAGTATAGGGACTGTTTGAGAGATAAAATGGTATAGTAAGTGATGGGGACCATGAATCCTTACCCCATGTGAGAGACATCAGTCATAAAATAGACCTAGTACAAGGAGTCACTCTCCCATGAAAAGCAACTTATAATATGATACTAGCACAGAATCAGGAGATAGTCAATCAGGTGAAGGAATTTTTAAATAGTGGACTAATAAGGAAGAGTCTTAGTCCATGTACGGTGCCCACCATTTTGGCCACTAAAAAGGATAGAAGGTGGGGACTATGTACTAATTATAGTGCAATAAATAGAATCACTATAAGGTACAGATTTCCCATCCCTAGAATGGAAGACCAGATGGATTGTTTAAGAGGGGCAAGGTACTTCACAAAAAGTAGACCTAAAAATTGGCTACCACCAAATAAGGATCAAAGAGGGGGATGCGTGGAAGAAAAATTTCAAAATAAATGAGGGGCTCTATGAATGGCTAGTCATGCCATTTTGGCTCTCAAATACCCCTAGCACATTCATGAGGTTGATGAATGAAGTGTTGAAGGACTTCTTTGGAAAGTTTTTAGTATTTTATCTTGATGATATATTAATATACAGTAAGACTAGATTAGAACATCTAGAATTTTTTGATATGTTTTTACAATAGTCCATGAGGAGAAGCTAATGATAAATCTTGAGAAGTCTAATTTTGTGGTGAAGTAACTTTTCTACTTGGGTTTTATGGTCGCCCACTGACACTTGAAGATGGATCCCTCTAAATTATATCCCATCTTAATTTGGCCTACACCAAGGACTGTAGGAGATGTGTGAAGGTTCCATGGACTTACAACTTTCTATAGAAATTTTATCATAAACTTTAGTGAAATATGTGCACCAATCTTGGACACCATCAAAGGTGGAGATAAGAATAAATTTGTTTGGACTGATGAAGCTCCAAGAAAGGGATTTGAATATCTTAAAAAAAGGATGGCAAGACAACATATTCTAGTGGTCCCTGATTTTTACAAGTTGTTCAATATTGAGTGTGATGCTAGCAATGTAGCTATAGGTGCAATGTTGAGTTATGATGGAAGACCAATTTCCTTCTTCAGTAAAACAATTGAATAAAGCGAAGAGGAAGTACTCCTCTTATGACCTTGAAATTTTTTCCCTTGTAAAAGTCCTTAAAAAGTGGAGACATTATCTGTTACCCAAATAATTTGTGGTCTATACTAATAACTAGGCCTTCATTTATCTAAACAGTCAAGAAAAAATCTATCACAAAGACATGAAATGGGTGGAGTCACTTCAATCCTACACATTTATCATCAAACATAAGAAGGGATGAGCCAACATGGTGGATGATGCATTAAGAAGAAGTGTACTTAGTGTTCAGGAGATACAATTCCAAAGAATTAGAATATATCCCTTAAAATATTTATACAAAGAGGATTTGTATTTCCAAGAAGCCTACAAGGTATGTGAAGGGTTTTCTAATACCTTTCATAGTGATTTTTTTGAGTATAAATTGCAGAATGGATTACTGTTCAAGGGTGGACTGATATGTGTACCAAAGGGTTCCATAAGGAAAAATCAAATAAAAGAGATGCGTAATGGCAGTCTTGGGGGTTACATTGCAAATTTTTTCTTTAAATAATTTGTGTGGATATGTGGGTTTCTAATGAACATAGTATCTAATAGGGACTCCAATTTTTAAATTTAAAAATGGAGATGGTGAATGGGAATGAGCAGTAAAGACCAAGCACCTTCATGTGATTAGTCATGGTTTGATAATAAGTTTGGATGCAGAGATACAACCCAATTTACTATATCCAATATAATTTTGGAATTGGTGGTTTTAAATTTATACAGACCCATACCAAGCAATAATTTGAGGGTTTTGTCCCATTCTAGTGGGTTTTCTTTGCAAAAGTTACCTAATTGCTCAATTAGCTCTCGGGTAACATTCTAGAGTTAGGTCATTCAAAATTTTGGTCAAGATCCCTTTTGGTAGTACGTCATTGAGAGTCCAAAAGGGTATCTAAGACTATATTTTTTTTGGGTTATCCTTGGGGAATTTAAAATTTGTGCATGAAAAATGCCTTAAGCAGGGCTAGTAGGAGACTAGGTCTAATGGAGGCATCCAACCCCTAAAGGGTTAAGAATAGTGAAGTAGTGTTGGGATTGGATTGTACTTTTTGTTTGAAATAAGTGCTTGCAAAAGGAAGGGATCTAATTCATTTGTGTGATGTGGAGATCCGTCATGGCCATATTTGGAGTCTTAAGGGAAGTCAAGAGACTAAGTTCAAGGGGTGGGATTTTGATTTTTGAAGTTTTAATGTTGGAGGAGTAATCCCTATTGTAGTACATCAAGGTAAAGTGGGTGAGAGAGATAAGTTAGTGAGTTGTGTGTTGTGGATAAGGAATTCCTAAGTTTCCATGTTTCTCCTCATCAAAATGCTACCCCTCAAGAACAATAAAACCCTCAAAATGCTGCCATGCAACAAGAAAATCGTCAAAATGTTGGCCCTCAATAAAAATAAAACCCTCAAAATATTTCCCCATAAAAATAAAAACCTAAAAATTCCACTCATCAACAACAACAATCACCACCCCGAAGCCCCTTGCCTCGTCTAGTAGAACTTGTACATGCCACACAGGAGGATCTTATAAATTGCGTATCACATAATACTACTCAAATATCTTCTATAGTGAACGTTTAGGTCCCCTGGTCATGAGCATCATTCATCCCTTGCCACAACCTAAGAATTAATCTCTAGTAGTGTTAGGAAGGTATCTAGACATGTTACTAAATGGAGCACATAAAGGGATAGATGTCATGTATTCTATTTTGATGTGTTTCTATGTGATGAGGAGAAAATAAAATCTATAAGTAAAGATGATATATGTGCTCTTTTAAATAAACCTAAAACTAATTATACCTTGGCTCAATATTCAAAGATTTTTCCTATACATTGGTGCAACCATGTTGGGATGAGAAATTCTTATTGGGATAGGTGGCATATGGTATTTGACTAACCACCTTGTAAAATTATGAGGTACCTTTATATTTTTTGATAAAGTTATATTGTGAGTTTCTCCTCATCTTGAATCAGAACTACTTTGAGATGCACAAGTTCTAGGGTGAGAGGACCAGGCTCTACATAGGATAGATCAGGGGCTTAGATGATGGTAGAACCCTAACATAGGATTGATCTAGATGTTAAAGCCATGGTTCAAATAATGGTCCCATTTTCCTTCAAGGTGTCAATGGAGTTATAGAGTCTTCAACTGACTATTTCATTAACTAATGTCATGGTTCAATATGTCACATAGGTAGTGCATCCTCTCATACTAGAGGATATCTTAGCACATGTGCCACTTTCCTCATCATCATATGCATAGATTGGCTCAACCCATCCCATTGATCATGTGTACAAAATGTCATAATATATGTTGTGGGGTAGATACTGACACAAATATGGATGGTTCCACATCCCATTTGGGTAGATAATGCAGGATTAGATACCATGCTACCACTATAGAGGATGTGACCCTCATAGAAGACATGATGACGATGATTTTTTTTGGTGGAAAGCAGATGCAAGTGTGTTTATTTGTATTTATGGCATGTTATTTATTAATACCTTAAATATTATAACTATAAATAAATTTTTATTTTTAGAACAATTTAAATTGATGTATGAATAATATACATTGCAGGGTGGAGAATGTGGTGCAAGTACACCATGTCACATTTTTTCCACTCCACACACACATGCAGCTTTAACACCAAAGGTAAAAAAATTAATATCTTTAAAATAGAATAATACCATGATTTCAAAATAATTTTTGTTAATGTTTACTAACTCTAATGTATATTTATGTGGTGTTTTATAGGGAGTTTTAGGGGCTCAAATGTCCCAAGTTAATGATGTCACACTTTTGACCATTGACGTTGGCCTAGAAATCTTTGTGGTATCATATTTTGCACAACTCTTATTTACAATTTTATTTTAACCCGTGTGAGTCAGGTAGATTTTTTTGAATTATATTTAATATTAAATATTTATATCTCTTATGTTAATTTTTTTTGTCTTAGGCTACCCCACATAGGTCTAGGACATATCATATGTGGAAGGAATCTTTGAGCACAATGAAATAGAAAAATAAATCCTCACAGACACCTAATTGTGAAAAGGTTATTTAACACAATTTAAATTTATTTTTTGAAATGCATTATGATTAAATGTGTACATGTAGATTGATTTTTAAAGTATTTTTTGTCTATTTTTATATGTATAAATGATTATATTTTATAGAATTGATGAATGCAACTGATGTCACAAAGGTTCAGGAGAGGGAAGAGGTAGCATTTTCATCTTCACTTTCATCTCCTATTCTTAGTTGAAACCCTCTTCTAAACTCTTCTTGGATTACATTTGTGTTCTTTCAAAAGCTATAAATCCTTCCTCTATAACTATAGCATTTATTTCTATTTTTCATACAAGAAATGGTCATAGCTATTTCATCAGTGAAAATGCCTCCTAGGATTATAGGAGAACCATATGAGGCTATAGTATGATTTTTTTTTGTATATGTTATACATATGCATTTAGATAAAAGTACATGAATTTTTGGATTTTTATTGTTTCTCAATAACTTTGCGTTATCAACTTGTATTAATTATATTTTACCTATTATAGGCCTTTCATGACTTCCCACAAATCCTCCACCATTCCATTTTGAATTAGGAGTCTCAATCATCGAAGAGGGGTCCAAAATAGCAGGGGGAAGAGGTATGTTTATCTTCTTAGTTGAAACCCTCTTCTCAACTCCTGTTGGATTGCATTCTTGTTTGTTTGAAATCTCTAATTCCTTCCTCTAGGGCTATAACATTTCTTATCATTTACCATATAGGAAATGATTGTAGTTTCTTCATCAGTGATATTTCCACCTACGAGTATAGGAGAACCATTTGAGGATTTGGTACACATTTGTTTTTTAGTCCACACATGCTTAGTCTTTTAGCGTTTCTCAACATATATATTATTAACTTGTATTAATTTATTCTTAGCTATTACAACCCCCTTCACAACTTCCCACAAATCCTCTAAATTTCCATTTTTTTAGGAGTTGTGATCATATAAGAAGGGTTCCATCATATATACTACACAACCAAGATTTGGAGAAATAAATGACCTTGATAATCCACAATTCAATTGTAAACAAATTAGAGTTCGAAATTTAGTTATTTTGATTCTAATCTATTTTTTGACAAAATATATTTGACTCAAGATTTGAATTTTTATTGTGTAGCTATCTACTAAGCCATGTAATGCTTCAAAGATGCTCGATTTTCATGATCCATCACAGACATAGAATTAAATAGAGACATATAGTTCTAGTTGTGGTCATTGAAGGACCAATTTATGAATATATTTGATATTTCTATTGTATATCGACCTTGACATGACACATGCCACATTTTTGTAACTTTATTATTGGCTTGGAATTTATGTCATTCTTATATATGTACTTAGTTATTAGTCATATTCATATATATGAAATTTGATATTCGATCCAATTTCTTCATTGTCTGCATATGTTTGAACTTCATAACTTAAATATTTACAATTAAAATGTGATCCAATTTGTTCATTGTCTGCATGTCTTGATACTTTGAATCATAAATATTTACAATTTAAATGTCATCCAATTTGTTCATTTTATGCAAGTCATATGGTATATACTTTTAAATAATTATTTATTATACTAGAATGAAAATATGTTTATTATTGGAGTCATATTGTTCTTGCAACCAAATTGTCATTAATCGTCGTAAGTGTCTACATTTCTATTGAAAGTACTCATTTGGTTTTAATAAGGAATAAAAAGGCCATTTATCATGATATAAGGTCATTTTCCAAGTTTTTAGTAAAATTGCTAAGTTGTCAAAAATTATGAAAAGTTGTCATTAAACAAAATTGCAAAATAAGTGCAAAAGAGGGAACCCAACGGTCATAGGGATTTGAAAATCAGTTTAACCCAGTGATATAAATTGTGTATTTTTATCTATTTGAAACCTACATATGGTATTGGTGTAAATGTTTTAGTTTGGGAGAGTGTATAAAGGGCATGTGATTTGTAAAATATGTCTAATTGGCCCTAAAAAACCTGGAATGAAAAATCTTTGACCAAGTTATTTGCAAACACAACATGTCAAGTATGATATATGTTAGTTTTCTCCCAAATGGGTATCTAAACAGGTCACATTTTTATATTATAGGTGAACGTGTCATAAGTTATGAACCAAATACTGAGCTTTGAGGGCTACTAAGAACAAACCCTGATTGTAAAGGAAGACTATATTGTGTTATGCTCATTGTAGGTGCAAACTGATACCTTGGTCACATATATTTGTGTGGGAATACCTTGGGAATGATCTCATTTCCCTCTCAACATTTTGAAATGCTTGGAAACACACCCTACAAGTGATATCCCTTGTGTTCCCTAAGTGCATAAAACTTTCAAACATTGATGAACTATTAATTGCAAATTATGACACATGAACACATTATGTTTGAACCTATAGGGTTGTTTTAGACCCATATACAATAGCCTATATAAGTTTTTGAAGACTCAGAATCATTGTTTTAGGGAAACAATTTTTATTTTCATGCAAAAATTGTCAGATGCACTCAGTGTAAAGTTCCTAATAAGCCTATATCATGTTTTATTCATCATAGAATGTACTGATACTGCAATCACATATGATTTGGTGAATTTACCCTAGGAATGGTCCCATTTTTCCTCTCAAGATGTAGGTACACTTAGTGGCATACCCTAATGATAATGTCCCTTATGTGTCCTAAGTGCATTAAATTATCAAACTTTAATGGACTATTTCTTGCAAATAGTGACACCTTTGCATCATCTATTTGAATGTATAGGTTCATGTTGGGCCCCTATACAATAACCTATATTTATTTTGGAAGACTCATTCATTTTTGCAGGGAAGCAATTTTTCTATTCATGAAAACATTGTCCGATCCACTTAGTGAAAAGTTTCCAAGTAGGCTATATCGTGTTTTTTTCACTGTTGGAATGAAATTGCACCATGATCATGTTAGATTGGGTGGGTGTACCCTAGGAATGGTCCCATTTTTCCTCTCAACATGTCAAACTTATTAGTGACATACCCTATCAATGATTCATCTCAAGGTTCTCATTTAGGAAAGGAAAGGAAAAGATCTTTTATAGTCCACGATACCAGCCATATGTTTTTTGGTATACATATGGTGACAACAATATGGGACTAGCTCGTAATCCTTGCGGGAGGCACCTAACTATGCTAAAAATGAGGCGTACATACCCTACCCCCCAGTGGGATGTGAACTTGTGACCTCTCTTTCAAGAGTACAAGTTCTCCACCACTAGGCCAACTCAGGTTGTACCACTAGGTAACCAATTCCATAGAGGTACACAGATAGACCCACTGATTTAACAAATTGGAAAAAATGGTAGAATAAAAAGGGTAGAAACATATATCTTAACAAATATATGTTTTAAAGGGTCTATGATATCAAATCTTGGTTCATTTTTTTTGCTTGGTTACTTCAACTTCTAATCTTTGTGCGAATTGAGTCATTACCTTAGATTTATTTTGGACGTCTATTTCCTTAATCATATTTGGTTGAACATGTGGATCAGGGAAACTTTCTTGTTCTAATTCCTTAGTATATATATCATTTATAAATGGAGGATCTGGTGTTGGTAAGGTTGTTCCAGACCTAAGGTGTGGGTGGTCCTAGAATAGAGTGTCCCACTTTTTTCAACATCCTGATTTTTGTTGAAATTACACATTTTTAAGAAAATATGATGATTTAAGCCTTGAGAGCCCCCATTTGAAGGAGTAAATTTAAAATGGTTTGATAAAGGCATCTTGGATCAAACTCTCTTTGGTATAATCTCTCTACTCCTCACTCAAACCTATAATCGAGTCTCCTTTGCACCTATCAAAATGATGACAAGGTTGTTCTAGACCTAAGGTGTATATAACTTATATTTCTTAGCATATGTAGGGTACTGGTTTGGATCTACAGAATACATAGGTTGTTGTTTTTTTTGTTGTTGATGATGATTATTTTTTTATTATGTTGTTGTTGTTGTTGTTGTTGTTGTTGTTGTTGTTGCTGTTGCTGTTGCTGTTGCTGTTGCTGTTGCTGTTGTTGTTGTTGTTGTTGTTGTTGTTGTTGTTGTTGTTGTTGTTGTTTCTTTCTAGTTGGTATAAGAACAAATTAAGAAGGTTATTGAGTATGGCTAGGAGATTTAGTATTGGTTTTAGGAGTTGACATTAATGCTAGTTGTTATGGCTGCTGAGCTAGTTGAAGATAACCAGGTGGTTAATTTGGCCAATACTGACCTCCTCTACATTCTGAGGTTTTTTTCTAGTTCCCTTGAGGTGTCTTTCATGAACATTAAGGTTGTGTCTAGTTTTCTTGAGGATTATACTAGATATCTTAAAGTTTCTGCTAGTTTCCTTGAGGTTGCTACCATTCAAGTGTACAATTTTGATAATTTGGCCAAGGAGTCTAAGGATTATTCCAAGGCTAAGGTGGATAACCTCCAAGGTAAGGATTGTATGGAGGTTTCCATTGATTTTTAGGTGCATAATAATTTCAATAAGGACCATTAAAATTTAAGTGTTCTTGTGGCATATCTTTTCTTGGAGCTCATGGCCTTCTTTGAGAAATGTAGAAAATCTAGTCATCATCTCCCTCAACTAGCTTGAATTCAGTGGGAACTTTCTTAGTCTCCATATTATCTACCATCTTGCATATATAGTCCTTCTTATTTTTTATACAATGATGGAAATATTTTACTATAATTTCCTCTTCCTCCTTATGCTTCTTCTTGGCTTGCATTATATCCAACTGTGTATCCATGTTACATTGATGATGTATTTCTTGAAGTATGTCAATAGGTGTGTAATTTTTTTCATTGAAATGTCATTTCTTGTTGATTTACACATGGTAGATTGATAACCTCTTCCCTATTGGAAAAATGATCAATGTTCCCCTTGGGATTCATGATAAGGGACTAAATGCCTCCTGTGGATTTTATAAGTCAAGTGGTTGTAGTGGGCATTGATAGGTTGATGTTTTGGCGCAACGACAACCAAACTTGTAACAAGTGATATCATATATTGGTCATAGGTTTGAATGACCTCAGGTAATACTAGGGGGATATTTCTAGAAAAATGGCCAATGCTCCCCTCAGGATTTGTGAAAAGGGACTAGCTGCCTCCTGTAGATTCTATAATTCTAGTGGTTGTATCGGGCATTGACAAGTTAATCTTTTGGTGCAACGACAACTGCACTTGTAACATTCCCTTCTTGATATTTTCTCTAGTGTAATTTAGATATATCTTCTTGATTCCTACCCAGGTTTATTGGGTGATATCTCCTCCCCCCATCAAGTCCAAAGCTTCATTAAAAATTTCAATCATTCCTCTTAGAAAGAGAAATTTTTAAGATTGTTCAATGAGGATGTAGTGTGTGGACTTCATAAATAGGAACCTAGATATATAATCCTCCAAAATTTCATCTTCTTTTCTCTACATTTTGAAGATGTCATCTCCTCTCATATCATTTCCCTCTAATATTCTTTATACTTTTCTACAAACATTATTTTCATCTTTTCCCAAGTACGCACAAAATCTCTTCTAGACCCACAAACAATCTTAATGTTGATTCTTTCAAAGTAGGATGGAATAGCTTAAGCCTGTGAGAATCACTGGTACAATCATAGATTATATAGAGGATATAAAACTCAAAAATAAAGGCATCAAGATCCTCTATCACTAGGCCATGGAGCTTAGGAAGAGCCAAAGAAGGTATATTCATAAGGTTATTGTTATCATTCTGATCAATGATAAGAAAATGAAAAGTAGGAGGTGGAGGTCTATCCATCCTTTGTTGATTCCTTGGTTGGTAGAATATGAAAGCTAGTTGGTTGTCAACTTGGTTTTGATAAAATGCGTCCATAGGTGGTGGAATATTCAAATTGGATAAATTCTTCTTCTGAGGAAGAGGAAGAAGGGGATAATTTTTTTATAAAATCATCATAGGGGTTATCTTCGTGTCCTTCTGCTTGTTGAACAAAAATATTACCTAATTGGTCACAGAGTTATGGGCCATTGGGAAGGAATCTTCCTATAGAATCTCTTATTCTTTCTCTATGCATGTAGATTGTTGTAAATTTAGACTAACTTAAATGGAATAGAAGCTAACATTAACTGAATCTAAGACAAGCTAAAGACAACATAAAAGGAACTAAAAGAAACTAACACTCATTGCTGCAAGAAGTCTCTAGTTTGACATAATCCCATACAATGGTGCCACAAAGGTTGGACTTCATAATCACATCAATAACTAGGTGGTAAAGCCCAACTCATGGGTTGGACAGTCATTCTGAGTAGTTAACTTCCCTATGGTGAAGGCTCGTTTACATGTCAACCCAAGAATGTTTATTCAAATGGACCAACACTATATGTGCACTAAGTCCAAGCTAAAGCCATGCTATCCTATAGCTTGAAAGAAAACAATAATGAAATGGAAATGCTTAGAAATGAAGTAACTCAAATACTTAAAAAATCTACTACTGGAAATAAACTCATGCAAGTAACTACAACAATGTTTACGATAGATAGACATGATACTACTCTATCTATTTTGGCTATAGGAACACTCGCAAGAAATTGTCTTTGGTGGCTGTAGGAAAATTCAAAATCCATAACAAAAACTATAACTAAAAGGAACTTAAATCTTAAATGAAAATGGATTACTCACCAAGTGGAACTCCTCTTGGATGAGTATATCCAAAGATCAAATAAACTCTATAAACTCAAAACATCATGATTTTATTGATTCAAAAGTATTACTACACATAATAGGCTTGAACTAAACTAAAACTGTATTTAAGCTGAAAATTGGAATGCTACATTATTTTGAGTGCTACTTTTTTCTAGCATCCAATGAATTTCTAGAACCTTATTTTTAATAAAATACTACGAACTAACTAAAAACTAAGCAATCAATGTCCAAAGGAACAGGTGGATACAAATTAGTACAAAATAAGAAAGAATCCAACAAATAAGGAACAACTATCTGTCCAGATACATAGGGATTAAATATAGCTTATCCAATACTTTCCTAGATTTATTCCACATTCAAAATGACCATTAAATTACTTTGATATACTCCAAATGAGTTGTAGTCAATTCATTATTGATCGCTTCAAATGTTTTTTTATTTCTTAACTATGTTGACTTGGTCCTCATGGCATGATCCTTCTTGAGTGTCAACTTGATTGTATTGTTTCATTGATTACCCTTGCATCATGATATTAGTGTGAACAAAGACATGCAATGAATATATCCATTTATTGTTATAATAATATTCATCAAACCATAATTATGATTAATATATATAAATATCACAGGTATAACCATATATAAGTGTTTATCATCCACAAAGGTGTTTAAAATAGTCATAAATTTAAGAAACCCCCTGTCNAAAAACCCCCCCCCCCCCCCCCCCCCCCCCCCCCCACCCCTCAGGACAAAAGTGTAAAATTTTGGCAAATCCAACATTATTTTGGTGGGAAAAAATTCATATTGAGGGCGATTATTTTTCATAGAAGGAAAAAAAACTTTGTGTTGGTGATTTTTTTTCTAAAGTATTAAAATTTCATAAAATCATGGCAAATGAAAGATTTTTTGGGGGAAAACATATATTTATAGAGGAAAATGTTTTGGTTTGCCTAAAAAAATTGTAATATGCTAGGTGAATTATTTTCTTTAAAAAGGAAAAAAATTAATTGCATTGGCGAATATTATTCACCCATTGAAAATTGTTTTATTTTATTAGCTAATTTTTCTCAGGTTATGAAAAAATTATGTATTTTTGACGAATTTCAAGATCACGCATGTTGTGTGGGCCCTGGGACCAATGCCAAATGGAAATTCATTAAACATCTAATTATTGCAATGTCCTGTCGAGTTAATATCACCCTTTTGGTTGCCAAGTTGTCTGCCTTCACTGCACATGGTCTGGATATCATCGATATGTGTAACACCCCAAAATTGGCACCTGACAACCTAATCAATTTTGGTGCATTTTCTCATCCTCAAAGTCCTATTGTTCTAGGCAAATCCTTCTCCTAATTGACTTTAATTGACTGAGTTTCAAATGTAGAAAACCCAAATTTGCATAAATCTGACATTACAATTAAATTCCTAAATCTCAAATGATTATTAGCTAAAATCCCTATGATTAATTGA
>MU224256.1:409084-428781 GCA_018584345.1 Thuja plicata | reverse complement strand
GTTCAATTCATAGAATAGCATCATTTTTCATCATATCTAGTTGCAGATTTCTCACATTTGATGGCTGTTCTTCACACACTACACTCTAAAAATCCTCCGTATTAGAGAAGATCAGGTTGTTGGCTCTGGTTCTGAGGGTATACTACAGCAATCACTCCTAATTAGGAGGCAACAGGTCGTCTCAATCATTTTGTAGAACAAACAATTCATGTTTGTCTCTGCAAATCAAATGGATTGAATAAGGACTATGTTGGGTTTCTTGTTGGATTGAGAGGTCACATTCGACATTAAACAATATGTACCTTAAATCTATTATTTTATAGCCATACAATGTAAATTTATTAATCTAGACCGTTGATTGATCGTAGATCAATGACTAAAGTTTTATCTCATGTCCAGTTTCTTGAAAGAAACAAATTTGTACATGAAGTCTCTGGAATGGAGACATGTGGAAAGTATGGCATGGTAACTTGGAAGAAATGAATGTCTTGTCATTGAGAGTGGCAATGACATTCATTAACTGTGATCCACTCAACAGGCATGATTTCCAAATTCTTACTAGTACAAACTATAATATAGTCACTATATTAGAAATTTCCCACCCTTGTGCATTAATGGGAAGGATTTACCTAAAGATATAGAAGATTAAAAAAAATTAAGGAAAAGGGCTATTTATAGACATTCTTGCTTCCTTCTTCATCAATTTTATTTTTTATTTTCCTCTCAGCCTCTGGTTTTAAGTTTTTAGATACGTAGACTTTCAATTTTTTGTGTGTAGTTTGAAGGTCTAGATTTTTACTTGAGGGTATCCATGATCTACAAGTAGAGATGGAAACACTAATTAGGTTGAGAACCATATCCACTAATGAGTAGAAGTCCTTTTTGGGCACGATACTAGATGAAGTTGTCACTTTTGTTTGCAAGGGAGTGGGCTCTTTCATAAATCCTATTGTGTTGATGGTGCTCAGCCATGATTTCCTTTGCAAAAAGAAGAGATACCGCATCAACATGGACATTACGTCCAACTTCTTGGTGTCTCTTCTCGACCTTGGAGAAGAGAAGGTAGAAATTATTATGCTCATGTGGAAGGTTTTCAATGAACAATTTATGGTCGATGATGTCTAAGTCATTATTTTCCCACAACCAAGGTTGGGGGTCCCCTGAGCTGACTAAATAGAAAGGATTCTCTATCAAGGAAGAAATGTGGAAAGGAAAACCTTCCTACTAAATATTAATGAAAGGCAGTTGATGCGGCATCAAAAGTGGGAACGACTAGAGAGGGACTTCCTGCGGAAGTGGTTTCTCCTTGATGATGTGGTGGAGATGGACTATGGATGGATTAAATAATTCTCTGAGATTATCCTCTCTAAATGATTCTTCTCAGATGGATTTTGAGAGGAAGACCCTTAGTGTTCTTAAAATGGAGGGTTTCCACTGTTCGTTGTAGTTTTTGATTTTTGTTATATGATAAACCAACCAGTGCCCTTGTGGCAAAAAATTTTGTAACTTCTTTTTTGGGGTACTGCCTATTCACCTCATTTTGGAGGGGTGCGAATATATAGTATATTAGTGATGTAAATTTTAGAAATAGTTAATGAAAATTTTTCTCTTTGACTTTGACCAATTGACATTTATTTTATCTTTCTAGTTTGCTTTTAATGAATTCAATGCATAATCATAATCATAATATATAGAATCATACAATTTTTTTTAGTTCTTTTGGATACAATCATACCACTGGTAGTCTGCCATTGTTCCACTGCCACTGACCTAGTATGTTTTTCATTTTAGTCTACAATGTAATTTTATGGAAAAATATGAAAATTTTGGAAGTTCGTTTCAATTTGCGTATTATGGGTACAAACATTTATTCTTAGACTTCTCCTTGATTGAAATATTTTAATTAGTTTCTTTATCTGTGTATTAGACATTTAAGTATGTTTCAGTAGAAATAAGGAATTGATGACATTTCCATTTTAAATCTGAATATTGTCTATGTCATTGCATTCTTGATTATCATCAGAATTCCTAAATTAAGGCAACCATTAATCGAAGTTATATGAAATTTTTACCTAATTAAATATCAATATAAATATAAAGGTGTCATGTATTGAATTGAGGAAATTAAAAATAGATTTTCTATAAATTTTTATTTTATCAACCACATTGCATAGAATTTTTTAATTAACGAATATAGTGATTATTTTTTTATTGAAATTAATATTGATAATTGAATTAAATGTTAATGTCACGGTTAAACATTACTCAATATATAATTAATTGTTAAATGTTTATGCAATTTTGAGTAATCAAACAATGAAATTTCAATTTTCACTGAAAATTGAAATAATTTAAACATTTCACCCTATTAAATTAAACAATTTAATTTCAGCCTATTAGTGTCAAATTACTTCTTTTTCTTTCATAATATCATATTTTGTATTGTTACTTCATAAATTAAATTTTATTTAAATCAATTATCAAAATTGAATTAAATCGTGTATCTATTATCAATATGAGAAATATAGAGTTATCACTTATCAAGTTTTAAAGTTGATAACTTTTTTATTATAAAGTTTTATAATTGATCATATATAATACTAAATTGATATATTTAAATAAAAACTTAGGACTATTTAAAAATTGAATTTTAAAAGAATAAATAATTAAAAAAAATAAATTACAAACTCAATGTAAATTTATAAATTATTTCATGTTCACTATTTTAGAAATTTACAATTTAGTGTAAATGAAAAATAATTTAATTTAAATTTAATAAATTTACAGAGTGTGGTGTATTTCGAGCCGAAGGGGAAATAAAACCTAATTTTTACAAAACTCTTCTGGAATGATGACACATGTCTACTCAGCTTGATGTCATTTGAGGATGATGTGTGACTAATGACAAGGAAAAAGTGAATGGGACTCGCGGCTCCTGACAGTGACTACCAATGACAGTTGGATGAGCACAGATCAATGACGCACGTTGTATTTTGGGTCGAAAGGAAAATGAAGCCCTATTTTACAAACCTATTCCAGAATCATGAAACCCTTCCACTAACACAGTCGGTGTCATTGGATGATGACATGTGAGGTGACTACTAGTAGTGACAAGGCAAAAGTGAATGGGACGTGCGACATGTGATAGTGACTACAAACGACCATTGGATTAGAACAAATCAATGACGTACAATGTATTTTAAGTTGAAAGGGAAATGAAACCCCATTTTTGTAAACCTATTCCTGAATCATGAAACATTTCCACTGACATGGTCAGTGGCATTTGATGATGACATGTGAGGTGACTAGGTGACTAATAGTACTAACAAGCCAAAATTGAATGCGACCCGTGGCACCTAACAGTCACTACCAACAACTATTGTATGAGCATTGATCAATGGCCCAATGTGTATTTAAGGTTTATTTGGGATAGTCACCTCTTTTTGCAAAGGTCCCCTGGAAACAAAACATGTGTCATGACTTAACACTCAACTAAGTATAATTAATATCTAAATTTGCGTAAAACTAAACATTTAATAAATGTAATAACTAATAGGCTCAATTTTGGGTCTCAAACATTTAAGTGACACTTTTCACAGCGACATCAAATATCATTCTTTATAAATAAGCTATAAAATTTAACAAGAGTCATGACTAATGCCTCACGATTGTACAATTTTTGCCCTTTAGGTTTTCAATCTATGTTTTTTAGTTCTAACTAGTATTGGAGATTTAGAAAGGGGTTACATATTGTAGGTTGAGGACTGAGGAATGAAACAAAGTTTCTCAGCTCTCTTCCTATTCACAGTCTGCACAAATTGAAATTCTGGGTTAAATCTTGAACACCTACATCTAACCTTTTTAATTTTTAAAATCTCATCATTTATTGTTTATGTTATAAAACAAGAATTATGATTAAATTTTGAATCACTCCTGTAAATTATAGCTATGTAGAATTATTTAAACTTTCCTACGAGTAAATACCACAATGATAAAAACAAATACCAAGGTTACGAGTAAAAGGAAAAGACAGTAGACAAAGATAATAGAATTTCACTTGAACCAGTTAAAACACCAGGTTTTACTGATGAATTCCATGATATTTATGATCCATTTATCAATGGAAATAAGGGAACCATGGAAGTTAGATTTGCACTTGAAAATAAGTGGAAATATCTAATGAAGGAGACACAATATTATCAATTTAACAATATGGTAAAGGAAAAGACAAATAAAATTGTACCGTGGGTTGTTGGGTCATCACTGATGACATTACCTCAAGTATTCCCTTGTCTAGAAATTATCACGGTTTGTGCCAAAAACTATGATATAAATAGGAAATTAATTGTCAATAAAAATACTCAGGAGGAAATTTTGTCAATAACCAAGAGTGAATTTTCTAGTCTATTAGACCTAGGGTTTGAAGCACAAAACTCAAACATGCACATTGACCTAGGAAAGTTGGTAGAGAATTATGAAAAATAAGATGCAATATAGAAAGATTTGTATATTAGAGAACTAATAGAGAGTGCTAGTCTAGATGGAGATCATAAGCCTCCTTACGATTATGATATTTTTATGTAATGGGTTCAGGATAGTATTTCCTTGCTAGCATTTTGTTTGGGATTGGAAAGTAACAAAGAATTGCGTGTCAACAATCTTGAAATGATTTTTCATATTCATTGTGAATCAGAACTAGTAAGATATAGGGTATGTGCAGGATCATGGTATGCCAAAATGTGGCAATGCAAAAAAGAAGTCCTGATTGGTAGACTAATTGAAAAATATCTATAACTTTCAAATGGTATAACATTTTTTAAATATGAAACATGTGTCACATTCTATGCTTCACCTACTATAAGAAAAAAAATAAAAAATTTCAATTTGATTAAGTTTAGACTAAGTTAAGGTGGTCAGATACAAGAGTTTTTATACTATGGAAGAGTTGTAGAAGAAAAATCATAATTAATTATTGACTTTAAAAAAAATTACAAAAGAATATGTGTCACATCTAGACATGAGTCTACTACTTATATCTAGAATCTAGTAAAAAAATATTATCATTTGATTGTGTTTAAGGTGGTTAGACATACACCTACTTCTTATCTTTTTAGTCCTCATTGATAGACTAATTGAAAAATAGCTATAGCTTTCAAACAGTATAAAATTTTTGTAATCCTAAACACGAGTCACATTCTATGCTTTTCCTACTACAATAAAAAATAAAAAAAAATTCAATTTGATGAATTTTAGACTAAGTTAAGGTGGTCACACACGAAATTTTTTATATTCAGGAAAAATTGTAGTAGAAAAATCATAATTAATTGTTTACTTAGAAAAAAAATACAAAAAAATATGCATCACATCTGGACATGAGTCTACTATCTATATCTATAATCTTGTAAAAAAATAATATCACTATATTATGTTTAAGGTGGTCAGACATACACCTACTTCTTATCTTTTTCCTCAAATTTTCATACTAGTACATGTAAATTTGAAATTTCACCATATAGAATATATATTTTTTTAAAAATGGCTTGTAGAAAAGAAACTAAATTCAATTTTCTACAGATTTTCTTCTTACACATTTTTTTATAAGATTTATAACTTGTTCAAATTTTTACATCAACTTTCCTAAACCTGATTTTCTGAATTTTCATTGCCACTTAAGGGCCTGTTTTGGCATACCATGATCCTACACATACCCTATAGTTTTATTGAGAATGATTTTCATTGCATGCAAGAACAATTACTATTGATTAAAAGAGGTTCAAATAAGATATTTAGATTCACAACCTACTTGTGCTGTGTTCTTTTATCAAAGCATCATGCAATATTTTAGACAAACAAACTTCAAAGTTGGGTCCATAATCCCATATATGAATGGACACCTGAGATAAGGATGAGTGATAACAAAAGGAACTACAACCATTTTGTATATTTCTTTTTGGCACCAATGTATCATAAAAGTGTAGGTACTCCAATGCTTAGATTTCTTGTGTCTTATAAAGATTGCATTCAACTCGGAAGTGAAATACAATTGGTTGACTGATACTTCATGGAAGACTACACTTTGTTAAGGTGTGACAGCTAAGGGGTTCTACCCTATAAAATTCCAATACATGTGACAAAGTGGGTATTTTAATTTGAATATGTATGGAATATGGAGAGCATAGATGTACTCTTTAATGGTCATCAAAATAAAATGATATTTCCTTCCTTTCCTTTCTCATTTTGAGGGTTTAAATTTAAGATAAGAGGATTAAAAGTGGCACAAGTATTTTTTTATAATTTTTTCTCTTTTATATTCACAATCACTAGCAGTATGATCCACTCAACATAATTGGAACAAAGCTTAGAGAGTGGGAACTCTACAAGAAAATGTAAATATGAGAGTATGCAATTGATATAAAATTTTAAAAACATGGAGTCCTAGGGTGAGGTCAAAATAGAGATGGAGAAATACGTCGCTGAAAATAATATTTCAATACAATAATTGTCATAAAAAAAATATGGCATTGCACAAATAGAAAGGAAAAGTTCAGCCCAGGACATCCTACAATTTCTACCAGAAAGCTTCTTAACCATGTAGAAAATCTATTCCAACATATCTAGTGGAACAATGTAAATATGGTAATTGGACTCAAACCAAAATTTCTTGTTTTTGGGAAATAAGGAAGAATCGAAGTGAGCGAAAGACCTCTATAGATATTTATGAAGTGGAAGAGGATCAAATATTTAGAAGTTTGTGGAATAAGGAGAATCCAGCTAAAGCATATCAAAGCGATGATGATCGTGAAGATAGTGAGTATGAGTGGGCTTCTGTAGATCCCACACTCACTGATTCCATTCCCAAAAATACTATAGTTTATTCAACTTTTAGTGGAGTTGATGTTTTTTTTTAGGGGTAGAGATTGTTGAAAAAATGGAATTTTCCAGGTTGGGGTGGTTTGGGTTCCACTAGACAAGGGCCTTAGTTTCCACTTGTCACACTAGTTCCTCCAAAACATGGTAAGACACCAGCCCTTGGAGTTGAATCATCAGGTTCATCAAAAAGGTACTACTTAGTCTCATACCCTTGAACCTTAATTTATTCTAGCTTCAAATTTAGTTCCACCTTTTACCATCGCTTAGATTCAGTTTGAATTAAGTTCCACTTCCACTGGTGTGGATGGCATGGGTAGTACTAGTGGTCTAAAAAGGACATTATGACTAGAGTCACTAGACATGAAAATAGTGGATCCTACTAATCTAGGCACTATGAGAAGTAAAAGGTTATGAAAAAAATGCCAATGGTGATTGTGAGTCCAACAATTTCCACACCTTCATGTAAAATCCCTTAGAATAGTCCAAAAAATCCACTTGCTAGTGAAAGTGGGAGAGGATTACAAATGGTTCAGGGTGTTTCTAATCCTCATAATGCAATTATTAAAACTGTGGTCATAGGTGGACACACGTACATCACTACAAGTGATATTTCACCTTTCAAACATTCAACTGTGTCAGAAAACCCATATTTTGTTACAATAATTTTGTAACTAACTTTGAAGAAAAAAAATAGGAATAGACAAAATACTAAAACATTAAAGAGGGATGTAGCTACTGCAGTTCATGATACAGAACTTGCATCCAATATGATATTTCCCACATATGACCCAAAAAAGTAAATTATGGAATTCATGGTTGTTATGCCCCCAGCTAGAAATAATAATCCACTAGAGAGTAAGTTAAATCCATTTGAATTTCACCTTAGCACCCTCAAAAAAGATTTATCCAAAATTAAAAATGTGGACAAGATAAATGTGTCAAAAATGAACCAAGTGATCTACAATTCAATGATGTAGTGGGAGAGAGAGAGGAAATATTATGGAAAAATAGAAAAGTGATTCAGGAGCATCCTTGTTCTACTAGAAATTTTGCATCATTCTATGAGTTTGGGTTATAGTTAGCAATTTCTATATTTCTGGTTGTGGTTGGTCCAATTGGATCTTTAGGTGTTGCACATTTATTGGGATATTATAGATAGTAATTTGGATTTTTTTTCTATGATCGCTCCTTATTTGGTGTTATCTTATTCAAGATATGGAAGATTCTATGATTGGGCAGTGTTGTTTTCTTGTTCTTCTAATTGGTTTACAGGCTTGGTTGTGGTCTATTTTTCCATGTGAGTTATGAGTTACGCTAATGGATTCTTGTTCTTGAATTTTATTGAATCATTCTCCTATGATCCCATCTCTATGGGTTGATGGCATATTGATGTTTCTTTCTCTTTCTGGTCATGGTTAATGTGTTCATGACTGGTGTGGACTTACTTGGAGATTTGCGTTGCGATTGACATTGTGGGATTATTATTCATTGCGATCTTAGCATGTGGATCGTGGTTCTTTTTTTGACTGTTTCATGTGATCAATTCCTCTTATGTTATGTGATCAATTCTTCTTATGTTTGTTTCATGCTTTGGGGAATTTTATTTCTTGTGCCAACTTATGGTCATGATTTTGTATAAAAGGAGGACTTGGTTTTGTGTTAGAGTGTCAGTTATGAGGGAGATAGTGAAGGCTATAAGGTATAGAAGTGGGCTATTGACCTAAATATTTTATAGATAATTGGGATAAGTATTAGAGTTATTTTATTTATATGTGTCCATAACTAGGAAGGCCTTACAACCCAACATCTATGGTTAAATTTTGATCATTAAAGCATTTATTGCATCTTATTGTCTCAAGTTCCTTTTTGTGTCTATTGTATTTACTCTTTTTGTGAGGTTTGATCCTTTGGGGATTCTCTCACCATGGCACAACATAATGTGGTATCAGAGAGAATTCAGAGTAAGGTTTGATGTTGGTAGTGTTTTTAAATTCATGTTTTTGAGCTTCTGATTCCTTGGAGAAGTTGTTTGGGAGGTGGCAGAGTGAAGATATGGTGTGCATCAACTAAAGGACTGTACAAGGTGGTAAAAACATGGATTAGTTGCACTTAAGGTTTTGAAGATGCCTCCTAGAAGACTAAACCCTAGGATGATTGATCAGATGAAAGAGGATCTACGAGGTGACAACTGTACTGAAATGAATATATCTAAATATGAGGTCATGTATGGTATCAGAAATGTTTTTGTTGGATTGCAAAGAGGTCCTAGAACAAAAATATGCTTATGAGGAAGCTGTTAATGAATTCCGATATATATAGATTTCTAGATCTGCGAATAAAGATAGATTTGATAGGTTAATGGCAACTATTGTTAGACTAAATACTGGTCATAGGATGGAAGTATCTAAACATTGAATCTGAAGACCTGATTGATTGGATAGGAGAGCTAGAAGACTACTTTGATCTTGAATACATCTATGATCCTTTAAGGGTTAGATTGGAACATACTAAGTTGAAAGGACACGCTTCTCTTTGGAGGAAGGAGTTGCAAAAGAATAGAGAAAATGAAGGATAATAGGAGATTACTAGATGGAAGCTAATGGTTACTAAATTTAAAATCCAAGTTCATACTAGAGGATTATGAATTGGAATTGTTTAAGAGGTTGCAAAATATGAAGGAGAAATATCTCAGTGTGAAGGATTATACTAAGGAGTTTTACAAGTTGACCATTAGATCTAGACATAGAGAGTTGACTAAAGAGTAGGTTGCTAGATGTGTTAATGGTCTAAGATATAACATACAAGATGATTTGAGTATGTTTAAGGTGGGTAGAGTTGAATATGATTATCAGTATTCTTTGAAGGCCAAAGATAAGTTGAAAAAGAGAATTCAAGGTAACTATAGAGGAAATGATAAACAGGTGAAGGAGAAACATAAGCATGTTGAAGAAGTAAAATTGGTTTCACCTAGCATTGATAATCCCAAGAGGGATGACAATAATTAGTATAAGGTAACTTGGTTTAAGTGTGGACAAAATGGGCATAGAGCCTTTTAGTGGATACATGTTCTTGTGGCTCAGGAAGATCATGTTATTGTTGAGAACATTGCTGATGATGAGGGTGGTGATAATATTATCCTTAGAAGAACATTTATGACCAAGAAGCAAGATGATCCTTGTCAAGGGAGAAATTTATTCAGGGCTATGTGTAAGTTTGGTGGTAAATGTTGTAAGGTGATTGTTGATGGATGAAGTATCGATAACTTGGTTTCTAATGAGATGGTTCATAATATTAGTTTGAAGAAGTGAAAATATAATTTCCCTTATAGGATTAGTAGGTTATAAGAAGATCATGTAGAATAGGTTAAGGAATAGTGCATGGTAATTTTTCATATTGGTCCTTATAGCTGGATGAAGTATTATGTGACATTGTGAATATGAGTTCGTGTCATGTTTTACTTGGAAGACCTTGGCAGTATGATAGAGAGGCTATTCATGAGTGTAAAAGGAATTTAATTAATATCCTTAAAGATGGACATAAATTTACTTTGAATCCTTTGAATGATGAAGACAAAGAAATGAGGAACTTAAGCATTGGAAGGAAATATGAGATCATTGAGGATGTCATTATAGACATTAAGGTTCATAGATATGAAAGAAAATAAGAGTGTACTAGTGGTAAAAGGAAGAAAAATAAGATTTAGTTGGGATCTTGTCCTATTGATACATCTGGTTCAGGTAGAAGACATGATTGGATGAATGATAGGTAGAGTCATTTCTAGTACTTGACTGAGTAGGGTGGAAAGAAAAGGGAAAATAGAAAATGTGAATATTTGGATTAAGAATGAACATGTGGTCTCTATCTTGAATCCCTTAATATTTTCCTAAGCTTCTCTTATGAAAAATAATTAGTCACCTAGGGTGTCTGATGCAAGAGCATCTTTGGTCTTCTTACAATCTTGCATTGTTCTGTGAGTTTGTGTTATAGTTAGTAGTTTCTATGTTTCTAGTTTTGGTTGGTCCAGTTTGACCTTTAGCTATTGCACTTGTATTGGGATGTTTTAGATAGTAATTTGGATGTTATTCTATAATTTCTCCTTATTTGGTGTTATCTTGTTCAAGAAATGGAAGATTCTATGAGTGGGCAGTATTATTTTATTGTTCTTCTAATTGGTTGACAGGCTTGGATGTGGTCTAGCTTTCCATGCAAGTTAAGATTTTCCCTCCTAGGTTATTTCTCTAGACCGTTCTTAGATTATTCTCCTATGATTGCATCTCCTTGAATTGATCTTGTGTTGAGATTTCTTTCTATTTCTGGTCATGGGTAACATTTTCATAGCTAGCCTGGACTTACTTGGAGATTTATGCTGTGATCAAGATTGTGGGATTCTTAGCCATTACAATCTTAGTGTATGCATTATGGTTCCTTTGGGCATTGTTCCATGTGATTTCCTCTTCTTATGTTATGTTTGTATACGGATGGACCTATATTTTTAAAACATTTCCTGCTTTGGGGAATTTTATTTCTTGAGTCGACTTATGGTCATGATTTTGTAGAAAAGGAGGGCTTGATTTTGTGTTAGAGATTCAGTTATGAGGAAGATAGTGAAGGGAAGAAGGCATAGCATTGGGCTATAGACCTGAAACTAGCAGAGATCTTTGGGATACATCATAGATTTTTTTTCTTTGTATCTAGTCGTAACAGGGGAGGCCTTATAGCCTGACATGTATGGTCAAATTTTTATCTATAAAGCATTTATTGCATTTTATTGTGTCAATTTCTTTATTTTTTCTACTTGCTTTACTCTTATTGCAAGGCGGGACATCTCCTTTAGAGATTCTCTCACCTTGGAATAGTATCAAAAGGTTACAAATAGACCTGGAAAATGAAAAGGAACAGGAGAAAGTTGCATATAATAGGTGCAAATAATTATAGAAAAGGATCTAAAATTATTCCTCTAAACAATAAATTGCACAAGAGAATACGGAGGCAAAACTAAAAATTCTAAGGGGGGTATGTGCACCAAGTTGTGGACCAAAAGGTGGGTATAAGTGGACACATTTTTTCTAAAATCTGGTAAACCTGAACTTGGAATAGGTGTTGAGGGTCATGCACTCAAAATAAGATGTGTAAAAAATAAAACCTATATTACTCATAATCTAGTTTCTAAAATACTAAATTTTTTTAAAATTTTTTATAAGATTAAGAGATTCAAACCTTGCGTGCATGAAAACATGTTCCTATTTTTTTTGGAAAAACATAACATAGTTATTTCCGTGCGTGGTACAAAATTTATAGTTATATTCAGTATTTTTTAAATCCATTTCGTAGGAAGATAGGTAAGAGTGACATCTAGAAGTTGTGTATTTTTTTTAATTTTACGACAAGTATTTTTTTTTCTATGATTTTTTGAAGTGATCGCATCCTGAAAATTTGGTACCTGTTTGTGTGTTGGGCATAACTTGCATCGAAATAATTGAAAATGAAATTTTTATTTTAAAGTGTATAGAATAAAGTGTATAACAATAATATTTAATATATTTGTAATTTGTTTAAGTATATCAAAAGTTATTAAAAAAAATGGTCGCCATATGTCTGTGAGGACAATCAAGACATTGGTAAAGAAAATTAAAGTTTACTATGCTAATGTTGTCCAAAAATAGAAAAAATTATATGGTTAGAAAGATAAGAAGACGTATGAGATTATGGTGAAAATTATAGAGCTACCCTATTGACAAATTGCAAACCTGATGTAGATAAAGTGGAGAATTCATCTTACAAGATGACAAAATGTCTAAAAGAACAAAAATGGAGGGAAAATGAGCCTCCAAGCCTTTGGGTAGTTTTCCAAAACTCTTCCCAAGCCATAACCTGATCAAGTTTCTAAATTTAAAATAACACGATTGGGTTATGAAACGCAAAAAAGTATGATTTCAACTCCTTTATAACCCGATCGGGTTCTGGAGAATAAACTGCACAATTTTCACTTCTTTAAAACCCGATCAGGTTATAAAGAAGAAAATATCTCTCTCTCTCTCTCTCTCTCTCTCTCTCTCTCTCTCTATCACACACACACACACACACACACACACACACACACACACGGTCTGAGATATGNAGAAAATATCTCTCTCTCTCTCTCTCTCTCTCTCTCTCTCTCTCTCTATCACACACACACACACACACACACACACACACACACACAAGGTCTGAGATATGGCTCTCCAAAAATCACTGCCCAATTTGGATTAGTGCACCTTGGGAACACTTCGGTCTGACTTGGGCCGGAATGTTCTTGATGCATCGCAAGAGAAAAAAGGTCTCCCCTAGCATTTACCTGGCCAAATGGTGCTAATGGAGCTGATAGTTTGGTCCCACAATGAATGGTTTGAAACAAAAATAATGAAAAATTTGCATAGCAACTTGTAAAAGTTGCTTGTCAACATTTGTGCAACTTTTGAAAATGTTGTAAAATGTTGCTATTAGGACCTCTAGACCTATTGAAAGGACTTAGAAGACCCTTAGATCCTATAGTAGGAGCTTTATTAGACCAAAAAAGTGAAACCTACTTATCCTATCATAGGTGATTAGTCTAATCAACCTTACTTTTATAAAGACACCTTAGATGGATTCAGTTTACAATGAGAGCAATCTACTCAAAATGAATGGTTTATCTATAGGATCTAACAATGATTACAAATATTTGAAGATGAGAAAATGAAGAATCCTATCCATGATTACAAATATTTCAAAATGAACATTATATAGAGCATGAAAGATACCCCTACAAACATAAACTCACTTAAGTCATGGAGTGCATACATATAGAGCATGAAAGATATACCTAAATACAATGTAGCACATCAAGCATTAATTCAGTTAAATCGTAAAATTGCTTATGTCCTAGAGAAAACATGTAGTACATACATTATGAAGTATAGACATGAATTCACTTAAGTCATTCACGTAGGTCATACATGTGAATTTAGCTTATGAGTCATATACATGAATATACATGAAGTACACATGCAAGTACATTAATTTATAGAAACACACATGCATATACGCAAGTCATGTGAAACAAGAATACACTTAAGGCATAAAAATCCAACCAAAAAATTCAAGGATCAAGTTTTAAGTTTCATATATAATAAACTGAACAATAATAGCGTACATATCAATACATGGCATACATGCAAAAGCCATAATATAGTTACAAAAAATGAAATCAACTATGTCGTCATCGATATATACAATGTACAAATGTCACACACACACATACACACACACATACAAAATTTGGTCATTCAATGACCACAACTAGTTCTATACAATGTCTTGATATATCTATGATTGTGGGGGATCATCAAATTTGAGCTTCTTCGCAGCAACACTTTGGTAACTAAGTCTTTGCACAAGAACAATTCAAATGCTATGCCATATATATTATCTCAAAATAAGTAAATATTGGGAAGTAATTTTCTGATAGTTGAATTATTTATTACCTCATATCTTTCTCCTATGCTTGGACTGAACGATAAACAAAATGGGCTCCGTCATGAGTGAGAGGGACTCCTAGAAAAATGGAGAGGTAGAGGAAGGACAAGAAGTGGTGAAGGGTCCTATAATAGGAAAAATAATAATACAAAATACATATTATAAACAAGAAATACTAAAAAATTAAAATGCATGGACTAAAAATAAAATGCATACCACAACATGAGTTGGAACTCCTTTGTTGGAGGGAGCCAAAACCATTGATGAATTAGTTTGGACCTTTTCCTGTATGGTGAAATAGAAAATATGTTATAGGACCAAGAAATAATATATAATTCAAAAAATGTATATACTAGATAATGCAAATCTCCATACTAAAGCCTCAATTAGATCTCTTATGCTTAAGCTGAATGATAAATGAAGTGGGCACCACTGTGGGTGAGAGGGACTCTTAGAAAAATGGCAAGGTAGAGGAAGGATGGGCAGTGGTGAAGGGTCCTATAACATAAAAAATAATAGAAAATACATGTTATAAACAAGAAATACTAAATAATAAAAATGCATCAACTAAAAAGAAAATGCATACCGCAGTTGGATCTCATGTGCTAGCCAAGGGATCCCTAGGAAGTGGAGAAGGGTTCGCCTCATCTGAGGTAGCTATGACCAATTCCTGTATGAAAATTCATAGCAAATCACATACTAAGAGAGGAACATGGTTTCTAAAATATTTTGAACAAAAAATAATGAAATTGAAAGTAAATATGAGAACATGTTACCTCCTCCCTCTCCTGAACATCAGCAGTGCCTGAGGCATTCATTAGTTTCGTGAAACCCAATTGATTCTACATGTATACAATAAAAAATTCAAGTGCATTCATCAATATAGACTACATTGAAATGTTCATAATACATTTCAACAAATATAATTAAATTGGACTTAAGCACTGTTGGTGCTCAAATTGACAGATTGGACTTCTTATGGATTTCGTTTATCCAATGAAGAGAAATACAATCAATTTGCCAACGAATGAGGTTTCAACAACCTCCTACAATTCTGGCTCCACGGAACCAAGGCGGGTGGCCTGTACTTTAAACTTGTCTTCTAAGTCTTCTAGAGGTTTCCTATAGAGGATAACTGATAACTTCAACTCCTTCTCCTCAAGGTGTTAATAAGATCACAAAACTGAAAATATGTGTTATTCAAATATAATGTTATTTAAAAATTGCTTGATATGATTGAGATATGAACTAGATAAGATGAAAAAGAGTAATTCAAAACTTGAAACAATGAAACTTTATACCGCAATTCAATTAACAAGAGAGACCAATGCTTTGCTTCAATAATGGGCAATAGAGTCGATAATTCTTCAATCTTACATTCAACTTCAGAGACAACTTTGAAAACAAAATCTTATCACCTTAAAGGCGTTATGAGATGCATATATAATTAAAAGTTTGAAAATACTTCAATTTAATACTCTTTCTCAAATGACGGACCAATTGATCAAGGCTTTGATCAATAGGATTTAACCATGTGAAAATGAGAAAGAAATAATTGAACATATAGAATATAAAATTGAAATGAAATATATAGAACTCAAAACTATCACTCTAAGGAATTTCCAATTGATTTATCTAAAGGACTTGATTGTAAAGAAATAACAAGAATGATTGCAAAATTGAAATAAATACAGACTTATCTCTGCTTGATAAGAAAACATATATCAGATCCTTGCCTACAATGTCTGAAATCAACTATCTTTCATTCCATCATTCCCAAGAATCCATAGTTTCAACATATCAGTCATCATGTCATTGTTCTCTTTTTAAATTTATTTTGATTCAATATTTATATGTTTTCAAAGGTTCACTGTGAAAAGATATGCCCTTTCACAGGACCTAATCCTAGCAACTTACCCTAAAATACATAATAAACCAAAATATTGGTTCTTAAGAATATTTCTAGTACAAATACATTGATTTACTTTTCTTTGGTGTTCCGTGCATAATAATCTGATATTTAATTTCTTGCACAAAAACACCTATCATTAGATAGGCATTTAGTAAAACCTAAAATCAAAAATCATCATATTCATAATGTATGATCTTTAAAAATATTCAATAATTAATTTATGATATAACAAATAAACATTAATAAGATCATAATATAATTCGTACAAATGTTTTTGATAAAATAAAAAAAATACCAATAAAGTTAAATATTTAATCATAGATATTTATTTTTAATTATCAAAATATATATAATTCCTATAATCTAGGGTGTAATAATTGTAAATATTATAACTCACCCTAGAAAATAAAAGGGGAATACTTACCCTAAAATGATATTTAAAATTATTTACATAGGGTAAGGTTATTAATATTATAGAAAGACGATAAAAAAAACAACCCTAATATCATGTAATTCATCCGAATGTAAAAATAAATAAAAATAAAAATATACTTTCACAATTCATTCTATAAAAAAGCATTATTAATTTAGGGCAACCCAATAATTTTTACATTCTTTTAAAATAAAACCCCAATAATGCATCTCTATAAAATAAATTTAAAACATAATAAGAGGAGCATATGTATTTAAATCACCTAGTAAATATTTTAAATAAGTATATAAGGTGAAACATATATTTCCAAAAGACGGTCAACTATATTTACTTACCCTAATATGATATTTCACATTAGTAATTTAGGGCAAGTTAGGATAAAGCTAAAATATAAAAAACATATTCGTGTGAAAAACTTTTCGTAACAAGTATAAAATAGAAATGAGATAATATGATTCCCTCTAACATGTAACTTGAAAATATTTAGACTAATTGGTTAGAGGGGGGAGGAGTAGGTAGCTAGGAAAAAGGGTTGGCTTGAGAGGTCGAGTGTTCAATTACCGATCGCCACCCTTTTGCCTAACTACATTTTTTTTTTTTAAATATCTTATTTCAAATCATTTCTCACTTTTGGAAATATAGAAGCAATTTATGACAATAAAATATTTGATTTTTCCATGTAACATAATAGGTGTTTACACTTTAAAATGGTATACATAGAACAATCATTAGAATTTCAAATAATAATAATAATATAAATTATCAAATGAAAGATAAGAAAAAAGGATATATCAGTAAAAAATACTTCCCTATTAAATTTGAGCCTGCGAGAATCGAGCACAAATGTGTGGAACCAGTCCTTCTCCATGATGATCATGTTGCTAAGAATATTTAAATTCTGACTCAAACATATACTGCAATTTTCAATGATTTGAAAGATTTTGCAGATGCTTTTAATGAGTGCATTAATAATGCTCCATGCTTCAATCTCTTTTATTTCCATCAGGACATGCTATTCCAATATTACTGTTGATTTTCATAGATATCCTTATGTTTTCAGCCAATGGTCCGGTGATCACTGTTCACCTGTTTCACTGATGAAGTCATTATCCATCGTTATAACCCCTTTCTTAACTTCAAGCATGCCAACCATCGGCAAAAGCTATCTGCAACCATCGGGGGATCGGGTAACCATTCCTTAACATCTCTCGATTACTGCTGCTTATTCTAGCATTAATGTTATATTTTTATTATTTCTCCTACTTATGTCTCCAGTTAAAAATCTATTTGTGGAGGGAACAAAACTACCAGCTGGTGAATGTGATGATAAGGGGAAAACAATTATGTATTTTGCAATTACATTTGCTTGAAAGTTCTGAGACTTTATTAAATTTATGACTGATAATAACACTCGAGCCCATTAATAAAAACTTCTGCTGTTACAGAATCTGCTGGCCGTTTTTGGAGATGGCTGGGCGTTTTTGAGGTTGCAGGGAACTCGAAACCATATGAGATTGCAAGAAAATCATTTCCCATGTATGGGAAAATGTCCAAGGGTCATTTGGGATATGTAGATGATCATTTCCAGCCCAAAAATGGTCCCGAAATTATACCTCAACATCAAAAACGTGATTCAGATTTTTGAACAACATCTATAAAAAAAATCATCCTTCAATCAAATGCATGGATTGACAAAAACGTCATATCTAATATGACTCCATACATCAGCAATCAATAATAGTTGCTATATGTGCCATGTTCAAAATATGGTTAATGAATGTTATTATTTTGCAACAGGACAGATTTTTTTGATGAATAGTTCCTTTTCTATTAATAAAATATTAAACTTACATATCCACAAAAAAGGGGCCGGGAAAGAAATTATTGTATGGAAAGGGAAAGAAAATATCATCTCAGACTAATATTGAAAAGAAACATTTATTCCCCAAATTCCGAAGGATAGAAATAAACAAGATGAAAATCTTCACCAGTATTGTTAATGATTTTAGGGATTACTATGATAATAATTTTTATAACAAAATTATTGGGAACATCCAAATTAATAATATGATGATTCATTATAAGAACTGGATATTTTTAGACAAATTATTTATCAAATATGAATATGGGGTTTTTATTTCAGGAATGTTACAAAAAGATTTAAACCTTAAAAAACATATACTCAAAGAAACATATAGTAATTTAAGACGAATGAGAAAATATTTAATGAGTAAAGTGACATATAATTATGTTTTCAGATTTTTAATACTCTTACATGATCAAAACAAAGTTTTTGACAGAGGAAAGGAATAAGTTTCACTGGAAGAGTAATTTTAATTTATTATTATTATTATTATTATTATGTTTGCGAATTCAAAGGTCCCAAATCGCAAATTTTTCCAAGCAATTACTGGTGTGTTCTTCTATTTTCAACTTTTAGTAGAATTGGATGGATAAGCTCCAGGCATGAATATATTCACAAATGCTAAATTGTTTGAGGTACGCATTTTTTGACCCAAGTTTCTTCATGCTCAAGTATTCTTATGTCAATTATCGTTTGTATATTTAAATATCTTCAGATATTTTTCATATGTATTTTATTAAAATATGCATTTTCCCTTTCCATACAATAATTTTGAGAAAATATAAATATTAATGTTGAATGTATTAGAAAGATTTTTAGGAGGATTTTCAAGAATACTTACCTGCTAGTAGTAATACATACCTGAGTTGAACACATCATATAATGGTAACTTTTCATGAATGCATCCTTTAATATCTTTTGCTTGATCCTTGCATAAGAATACATCAGATGTATTATAATGCATTCCTTTGTTGAATGGATTTCCTTGAGAAGCATCCTTTTGTGCTTCATCAACAGGAGCAATATTTTTACTAGCGTCATCCATTATATTTGTATATGGGCTTATCTCATTCCCATGCTCTTGATGCAATTTTATCTCATAAAAAAGATTATTGAGTATT
>MU224256.1:387248-407353 GCA_018584345.1 Thuja plicata | reverse complement strand
TTGTTCTCTTTTTAAATTTATTTTGATTCAATATTTATATGTTTTCAAAGGTTCACTGTGAAAAGACATGCCCTTTCACAGGACCTAATCCTAGCAACTAACCCTAAAATACATAATAAACCAAAATGTTGGTTATTAAGAATATTTCTAGTACAAATGCATTGATTTATTGTTCTTTGGTGATCCGTGCATAATAATCTGATATTTAATTTCCTACACAAAAACACCTATCATTAGATAGGCATTTAGTAAAACCTAAAATCAAAAATACCATATTCATAATGTATGATCTTTAAAAATATTCAATAATTAATTTATGATATAACTAATAAACATTAATAAGATCGTAATATAATTCGTACAAATGTTTTTGATAAAATAAAATAAAAATACCAATAAAGTTAAATATTTAATCATAGATATTTATTTTTAATTATCAAAATATATATAATTCCTATAATCTAGGGTGCAATAATTGTAAATATTATAATTCACCCTAGAAAATAAAAGGGCAATACTTACCCTAAAATGATATTTAAAATTATTTACATAGTGTAATGTTATTAATATTATAGAAAGAGGATAAAAAAAAAAACCCTAATATCATGTAATGCATCCGAATGTAAAAAAAAATAAAAATAAAAATATACTTTCACAATTCATTATATAAAAATGCATTATGGATTTAGGGCAACCCAATAATTTTTACATTCTTTTAAAATAAAACCCCAATTATGCATCTCTATAAAATAAATTTAAAACGTAAAAAGAGGAGCATATGTATTTAAATCACCTAGTAAATATTTTAAATAAGTATATAAGGTGAAACATATATTTCCAAAAGATGCTCAACTATATTTACTTACTCTAATATGATATTTCACATTAGTAATTTAGGGCAAGTTAGGATAAAGCTAAAATATAGAAAATATATTCGTGTGAAAAACTTTTAGTAACAAGTATAAAATAGAAATGAGATAATATGATTCCCTCTAACATGTAACTCAAAGAAAACATTTAGACTAATTGGTTAGAGGGGGGAGGGGTAGGTAGGTAGGAAAAATGGTTGGCTTGAGAGGTCGAGTGTCCAACTCCTGATCGCCACCCTTTTGCCTAACTACATTTTATTTTATATATTTTTTTAAAATATCTTATTCCAAATCATTTCTCACTTTTGGAAATATAGAAGCCATTTATGACAATAAAATATTTGATTTTTCCATGTAACATAATAGGTGTTTACACTTGAAAATGGTATACATAGAACAATCACTACAATTTCAAATAATAATAATAATATAAATTATCAAATGAAAGATAAGAAAAAAGGATATATCAGTAAAAAATACTTCACTGTTAAATTTGAGCCTGCAAATTTAGGTGTCAACAATCACCTTTTTTGTTTCAATGTCCCCAATGATTTCTTCCTCTTTCCTAATGACCTCGAGCTTGATGGGGTAGGCTAAAAAAATCAAAATTATCATATGAGAAATAATATGGTACCACATGGGTTCAATTAAAAATATAAACAAGAGGTGTAAAAAATATGATTCCACATAGCTCTGTAAGCCAAAGTCAATGGCAGAAAGGGTGACATCCTCAATCTCAGAAATCTGATCCCCTAACAATCCCTATACAACACCAAATAAATATATAGGCAATAGTTTCCAATGAAGATTATGATTCACTTGAATTGCACAAATGATTATGCTCCCCAACTCTATTATCACAAGTTTATAAACAAATTTTACGAACCACTATTACAATAAAAAAAATTCTCTTCTTTCACACACAAGACTATTCTTTAACAAATTTGTAGTCATAGTTAGAGAAGGATGGTCCAGATTGTATTCATGGGGATCAGAGGTTAGGACCACTTTTATAGTAGGAAATAGGACTATTGTAGCCTGGGAGTGAATATTTTTTAGTGTGTTTACCCTTATCATTGAGGGATTTAGAGTGCTTTTAGGTTGAGAGTATGGTGCAGGAGCACCTCCTAGCACATGGAGTCTCTTGATTGAAGATTGAAGACCCTTGATGTTCTCACTGCACTCTTGGCCCAAAGGGACCCAAGAAATCTTGTATTTCAAGGATTTAGAATTAGTCTATCATTGAGATCCAATTGTGATACCTAGATCCAAGTTTGGGCACTTACAAGACACTTGGTACACTATGGTCATGTGATATGTACTATGGTCACGGGCTTCAATTCTACATAAAACCAACTTGGCTAGGTTCCCCTATGTCTTATCCTTTGAATGCAACTGGTTTGGTGAAGAGATCTTACATATAACTCCAGTTATCGTTATTTTTGTCACTTCAACTCTGCTTTTTGTTCATTTCTAAGAGTTTCACATTGTTTTTCAAGTTTGAAGCATTTCCACCATGGGAATTAGATAATATCTGGTGGAATGCTTCTTTGTAATATGCTTTCAAATATTATGCAATTTGTTTTTGTGTTGATGCAGGGAGATGACCATATGATCAATCCCTAGGTGTATATCTCAATGTATGCACCAAATCTATATCTCAATGTATGCACCAAATCTTGATATACATAGTAGTGTATAACATCTAGAGAACCAAGCAGCAAGGGCCTTAATTGTGGATTTGATGTTTTTTCATGAATACCTAAGTGTTCCAATTGATTTCAAAAGGAAACACTTCCATTTTCTAGCACTTCCTTCTTTAGTGGAGGCCTAATTACCCCTCTAGTCCATTATGTCTATATCTCAATGCATGGACCAAATCCATTTTAATTCCTCCATTATGTCTAAGGTCCCCATTGATCATTGTGTGGGCTTGTAAGCCTTGTAACCATTTTTGTGCTAAGACTAGTGGCTTGTGTCTTAGTAAGCCTCTTCATGATGAACCCATCTCTGTTGTCTGCATCTCATAACTCTCATGGGGGTATTAAAGTTGTTTTTGCATCAATTTTTAAATATGTGAGAGTCAGGGTTTTGCACTCTTTATAGAGAATTAAGGGATTCAGTGATTGGATCAACATACCCTTGACACTTGCGTCACAGTAGGTGGTATGGGTAGTGATGAATATATTTGGGGTGCTTATGAACCTAGACTATAGATGGGTTCTTGTCTATTGTGAATATATAAACTAGTATATGGGGAGTGCCCTAGTATGAAAGTGAAATGTGAGAGAGTAAAGTTTACTAAACTATTAAATGAATGTGCTTTGAGCGATATGATAAGGACCTTGTGATAAGTTGAGGGATTCTTGGGCTGTCTTATAAGTTATATGTTGGGAGTCTTTAGAAGGCCATGGAGGTGTATCGAAGGATTAAGGATTATCACAATCAGTGAACAATCAGACATTGTATTCATGAATTTGAACAAGAAATAAGAGTAAAAGAATGATGGTTGGATGTTCCAATTGATGTTCAAGGTTGATTCAGAAGCCAATAAGTGATTGGTTGGGGGTATGAGTCTATGTATGAGTTCAACATTGGTTGAATTGAGTCCAAGGATGGAGGGTAGGATTTCAAATCAATTTGAGTCATCATGGCTGGACAAGGAAGTGAATTCCTAGACTTGAATCACATTAGAAAAAATTATTTGACCATAAAGAAATATAAAAAAAAAAATACACTAAGTTACCACCATACAAATTATTAAGATATGATATTTTGAAAACAATGTACTATTCTATTTTATGAATATTTCTAAAACATTACCTCAACTGTTTGAGCTACCCATCTATGTCTACTAGAATGAGCACTCCTTGGTGTGTCTGTACCACCAGCTACACCCTGCAATGCATATTATTCACGTATCAATTTAGATTCTTCTATACATAAAAATTTATTTACTTTTAACAGATTGATGTAATTAATTAAAATAACATGTTAAAAGACAAATTTAAACAACCTGTGTCAGATATGTACCATACACCATTGACAACAGATCATCTGTGAGGGCCATATCCTCAGTAGTGGATGCCTAACATATTCTCCCACAATGTACACATGAATGGGATGTTGAACCATCTGCACTAACCTGACTATCTAACCCATCACCTATACCATTACAACTCATGTAAATATGCTCAATGGGCTAGGGTGACCCTGCAAGTGTATTTGATGATAATGGAGCTCACACGAGATGACATGATCCTAATGGTGCATCTAATGAAGATGGAGCTGGCACCCAATAGCATGATCCTAATGGAACATCTGATGAATACGGAGGTGACACAGAAACTGATCCATCCTCTCCAACTAACTAAGTTCCATGCTGGATAATCACATCAGTCAATGATGGAGCTGCATGAAGAGTCTATATATCCATAGAATCCTTCACCACTACTGTGACAACAACATGAATTAGGGTTTTTATCACAGTACACCTCCTTTCTTGTGGTTGGGTAATCCTATGTACCCCAGGTCTATCGTGTGCAAAGCCTCTCTCTCTAGCCTGCAACTCACAAAAATCAAAGTAATTTGGCTTCTCGCCAATGATAAATTCACAGTGTAGCTTCCTCAAAAAATATAAAGGCACCTCATTATTATTACAAGGTGGATGGTCAAATACCATGTACCACCTATCCCAAAAAGCTAATTTCATCCCCCTATGAGCACACCAATGTATAGGAAACTATTTTGTATTAATTTCTAGGGAATTGCTAGGATTAGGATCGGTAAAAAGGGCAGATATGTCACATTTTTCTATGTCTTTTATTTTCACATCCTCATATGATAAACCATCAACATAATATGTACGACACCTATCCCTCCATGAACCCAATTTTGTTACCTCTTAAGACACCTCATTTGCACTATTGGACATTTTTTCTAATGCAGTGGCAAGGGTAGAGTGACGCTGAAGACCAAAAGCCTTCAACCTATTGAATAATATATTAATTTGTTGACTATTTTGGTTAAGCCATTGCAAGAGGTCCTCTTTTTTTGAATTTACATGATCTAATGACATATGTGGAGGGTCTACGAGTGGCGGTGATTTTGGACAAGGAGAATTTTGAGGAGGGTTTATGGGTGGTGATGGTGGTAGATGAGGATAATTTTGAGGAGGGTTTAAGAGTGGAGATGGTGGTGGACAATGAGAATTTTTAGGAGGGTTTATGGGTGGTGATGGTGGTGGAAGAGGAGAATTTTGAGGAGGGTTTACGGGTGGTGGTTTTTCATTTTTTTTTTCTCTTCTTGGGTTGTTTGATGAGTCTGATATGAAATTAATAAAAGAAATCAAAAAATAAATATCATAACCTAATTTGATAAAAAAAATGCAGAAAAAAAAAACAACAAAACAACAAAAACAATAATAAATATGTTTCTTATGGGGCACCATCTCTTGAAAATGTGCAAATTGTTTAAGATATCTTGTTTTATTCAAAGCTCGATCGGGTTCTTAGGTGTTTTTCCCCTCCTCCACTCTGCTTCTCTACGATTTAGGCATTAGAAATGGCCTAAGCTGCGGGCTTTGAAAAATATAATATGTTTCTAATAACTTGATCAGGCTATTAGAAACATCCTAGAACGTGATTGCGTTATTAGAAAATATAATATGTCTAATAACCTGATCGAGTTATTAGAAACATCTCAGAACCCGATCGGGTTTTGAGAAAGGTAAAGTTTTTTAATAATATTGTCTAGGCTTGGTTACCAAGCCTAGTACAATATTTAAATTTCAATAACCTGATTGGGTTCTATGAAATTTGAATGTTTTTTAAACATGTGTCCACTTTTTCAGTCCACAAATTGGTGCACACACCTAGGTAAAAATTGGAAAAGAACAATAAAAAACTTGAGGATGAAAAAACCTCTTTAGTACGTTTATACAAAATGTGGAGACTACGCCATAGGAAAACAATAATTTAAATAAGTAATTGGAGAATGAGATGGTAAAAGAAAAATAATGGGAAGAGAAAGCGGAGAAAATAAGAAAATATATAGAACACCAGTTTTAAGAATTGAGAGAAGATCTATAGAAGGAAAATAATTCAATTAAAACTTACCAAAAGAGCTTCAATGAAAAAAAAAAAAATACAATCAAGAAAATAAAATAAGACATTTGGGGAAGAATAAAGGAAAGTTGTGATAGGTTATGGGATTGGTTTGAATTGAATGAAAGTCTTAAAGATTTTTTTGGGAAGCTCAAAGAGCATGTTGAGAAGAACAAAAATCTTTGTCTGAGAGAGAATATTGCAAAATAGATTTTTCAAAAAATCAACACAACTAGTTATAGGTATTTGAAAAGTAAGGGTATTCATGACTACATTCACGCAACAATAAAGGAAACATTTTTCTTTCAAAAATGTTAAAAACTAAGGGAAGGAGAGGAAATTTTTTCCTTATATGGGAGAAAGCTCACCAAGATGAATCAAAAAACACACAAAATGATAAGTCTTGGTTTGCCAAATCCTAGTCCTAGTCATACTAACTCATCAAATAAATTCATTGGAAGATAAGCTTACAAATAAATGTTGGAGGACACAATGACATCTAATTTAGGAAAGCTTCCTCGGGAGACAACTAAATAAGGCATTGCATATTGCATCAGACAATTGAAAAATTTGAATGCACTATTGGATGGATCATTTATTTCAAGTCACTCTTGCAAGTATGGACAGCTGATGAGGTTGTAGTTCATTTACTATAACTTTATAAATATTGATCTTCCAAATGATGCTGAATGGAGCATAATAAAAAAATTGGCATAATCATGTCATCAATCATAGTGTGCGAAAGTACTTTTAATAATCTCTATATTTTTATTTCTAATGGCTTGAATTGAGTTTAAAGTTTGAACCTTTTTTTTTAACGTGATAAATGTAGCACATGCTAATTTACTAAACTAGACTATCAAATGCATAAATATACTATTATAGAGAAGTTGTCATACTGATATTGATGTTGAGTCTTCACATGAGGCAAATCGACCTGAAGTTGTTGTTTATCCCTTTATTCTATAAAAAGGAATTCAGGGGCATTTTCTAAGGGTAATAAAATAGAAACTGGGTATTGAGTTTTGCAAATAGAGTCACATAGAGTTATGTACTTAATACTACTAATGAATGAATTATATCATATTTATAAATGAATTATTGAGAATCTCTATGAATTTTATCATATGAATTACTATATTTTCAAAACAATAATTAAAATATTTAATAATCATACCATATGAGTTGAATAATGAAAATAAAATCAATATTAGTTGCAGAATTGATGACATTGTCAACCACATTCACGTTTTTAACATAAGAATATGCTATTATGCATGATTGATGATGAGATATAGATAGTATACTATAGCTTGTGTAATAAATACCTAGGACCTACTACTTTGACAATGTTTCAAGTTGTCACGTCATCCCATTATCGGCATCCTTAGATTCATCGCCATAAACTTCATAGCTTCTTTGGTTCTTTGCTATATTTTATTCACTCTGCATACCTCTACTTAACTACATCTCAAGTTCAACACTACCAGTACCAATACATGAGTGACTAAAATCATTGTTTCTCGTACACTCACTTTGGTTTGAAATATTTCCCATCCCTCTTCTTATACATTTCATCCTCTACAATTTCAATGTCCTATCGTAAGGAAAAGTATTGACATCATACCTCGATGTATAGAGCCTCAAGAAATTTTCCAAATTCTAGTCTAGTTTATTTCTTAGCTTTGAATTTAGAAACCCCAAAGCACTAAAGACTCTCTCATCATCCACTAGCCCCAATATCACGGTAAGACATAAATCAACAACCTTGAAAAATTATGATATTGAATAAATCAACATTTTTCTCTGAGCTAGTTTTTTCCAAAGCCTTGTTACCGATCCATCTTCATGGGGGTTCCACAAAATATTATATTCTTCCCACATTCACTATGAAAAAAGGCATGATTTCTCTCTCAAATGAGATTCATATAAAATTTCATTTAGAGTTACTCCATTAAATTATTTAGTTTTGCAAAAATGATCTATGAAAGATAGTATCTTAGTTCAAAAATCATTCAAATTGTGGACACTCCAATATCGAGAAAACATAATAGACATGGATTCAAGTAGTATGATTGGAGGGAATATTTCTCTAATCTTTGAGAAAAGATCATAGACAATGTGCTTCACGAGAGGAGTTACAGACTCAACGATCTTGGTAAAGTCTTCCATTGTAACACTTGATAGTTGCTTCCTGGGGTTCTTTCTTGGTTCCTCGCACTCAACCCTTGAAATGTAGTGCATTGGTATATAAAATCTATGCACTTCTACACATACCTCTCCATTTACATCGATCTTTAAAAAGTTATCAGGGTTGTTCAAATCTATGATTCTTAGCTAGTTGGAAAATTTTACACCATCACATAATCAATAGAGATTATCGAGTGTCACACATGTCAATTTATGTAGTATAGCATATTATATAATAGACATAGGTCTTTTTTGGGCCTTGTTCATTATATTACTCATTTCCTTTGGCATGGGCAGAAGAGCTACTAATGCTAAGAGTTTCTCTACATTACTTAACCTTCACAGAAGCTTAGGAAATTTTGGTATCCCTTCTTCATCACGACTTGAGTTCATTAGAACAAGAAACAATGGATATTCTAAAAAAAAATTGATGTGTTGGTCCATCAAAAGAGATCCATCTTATTTCATTACCCTGTAGAAGTTTTTTCCCATTAGTTAGTCCTTTAGAAAAGTGTTGAAATTCCTTGAATCATTTTGGACTTTGACAGAAATGTTGGTAGATCTCTTTGATTAAAACTTCAATTTTTTATATTGGAGCATGCTTGTTGACAACTCCAAAATCTAGATTCATTTCGTGGTCCATGTAATGAATGGTAGTAATTTAGGGTGCACAAGAATTTTCTATGTTTGTGCAAAGACCATTCATGTGGCCTTGCATTACATAAGCTCCATCCGCTCCAACACACACCAACTTTTTGGCAATCTTTATGTCATCTATACATCCATATTAAATTAGAGAACTCTTTACTAGTTTAAATGTATTTTTTGTTGTCACATTATCCTTCATTTTAGAAACAGTTAGTAGATGAGGTTGGCAGACAAAATTATGTATAGTATAAACATCCATGTATAACCATGAAGTATTATCTACTACTGTAACTTCGTCTAAAGACAAGAAATAAAGTTTGACTCTTCAATTTTTTTTCCTTTATATCTCCTTTTTCAACCTCGACAAGACAACTTTCCCATTCCCATCTGTTGTTTACTGACCAGTGACTACTAGGATAGTTAAAAAAATTTAGATAGTGTAATAATGCACTCAATGATGGGTAGTCTATCATAGGATGTTGTCTTCTCAAAATATAAAAGACAACACTTAACTGAAAAAAAATTTCCCATTTGTTTTACTTCCATTTATTTTCCCAAAAAACCTTCAATATATCCTTTCACTTCAGTAGGCTTTGCCTCTATAATCTGTTCAAATTCAAGTAATTTTTCACTCCTACTATGTTGAGATTTCTCCTTTCTTTATATCTTCTCACTGATTTTTCAACTCCATCTATGCTTTTTTTCGTAAACTTTACCCATATGCTTCTCTATGGTGTCATTTTTTAGCTGCAACCTCTTTTCTTTCTTATTTATCATGGTGCAAATCTTACATTTGTATTCTACAGGAGTCTCACCTTCAATTGGATTATTTTAGACCCGTGGAAAAGAATGTTATTGGTACTAAATGGGTATTCATAAAAAAATTGAATGACAATGGTGAAGTAATTCAGAACAAATCTAGACTTGTTTGTTATGGATATACTCAGATGGAAGGTATTTATTTTGAGGATGTTTTTTCTCTTGTTGGTAGAATTAAAGTTATTCAAATGTTTCTTGTATATGATACATACAAAAAATACAAGGTATATTAGATCTATATTAAGTATGCATTCTTGAATAGAGAGTTGGAAGAAGAAGTCTACATTGAGAAATCAGATGGAGTTTCCTTGAATGATAAAGATGACATAGTTTTTTGATTGAAGAAAGATTTATATGGACTAATGCAAGCTCCTATATCCTGCTATGCAAGATTAGACAAGTATTTATTAAAGACTGGTTTAAATAAAGGTACTCCTCACTGTAACTTGTGCTTCAAATTTTTTGATGATAATATTTTGATTGTTAAAGTCTTTGTGGATGATATAATTTTTTTGTGGAGATGACAAGATAAGTAAGGAATTTTCTTATGAAATGAAAATGGAATTTGAGATGTCTATGATAGGTTAGATGAAGTTCTTTCTTAGACTTCAAATTACACAAACAGATAAGGGTATTTTTATTTTTCTTAGTATAAGTATGTGAAAGAATTGTTGAAGAAATTTGGTATGGAAGATTTTCAAAACCTATTGGTACTCCTATGAATTTTGGTTGTAAATTAACAAAGATTGATGATACACCTAATTTAAATCAAGCTAGATAAAGATCAATCATTAGTGGACTATGGACTGTTATACTCGACACAAAATAGACTAGATATTATGAATGTTATTTGCTTTGTTGCTAGATTGAAGTTAGAACAAAAAGAATCACATGTTGGTGTTGTTAAGAGGATTTTTAGATACTTGAAGGAAAAAACTAATTATTATTTATAGTATGGTAAATATGATGATTTTACATTGTGTGCATATGCTGATGCTGATTGGGCAGGTAATGTGGATGAGGAAAAGAACACTACTGGTGGAGAATTTTGTTTTGGTAAGAGATTAATTTCATGGGAAAGTAAGAAACAAAATTGTATATCACAATCTACTGCTAAAGATGAGTATGTTGCTATTATTTTTAATTTTACACAAGTGGTATGGATGAAATAAATGTTGAAATATATCAGAGTGACTATTAATAAGCCTATTTCTATATACTATGAGAATTCAAGTGCTATCAATATTTTAAAGAACCATGTGTTGCATTCAAAGACAAATAATATTTCCATCAAATATCATTTATTGAGAGATAGAGTTAGTGAGAAAGAAGTCAGATTGGAGCATGTTACTATAGAGAAGATTCAAAATATATTCACGAAGCTCTTTCCAAACAATACTTTTAAGTATCTTTGATGTAAGATTGCAGTGATTTGTCATCGTCATTAGAAATAGAGATGCATTGAAATGTATCGGTCTAGTGCTCTTACAGAGCTATCATTCCTCTAGATTTATGTTTTGGTGGTTTCTCCTTAGGGGGAATAGTGTGGAGTAAGTACTTCATGAGTTGTGTTGTTCATATTTTGGGCTTCTATGACTTAGTGCATACATTTGCCTTTGTCATTGATTTCAAAGGGTGAGAGATATTCATGTGAAAAAAAAGTAAGATTTAAGGAGAGATATTATGTATGAGACTATGAGGGAGAGATCATTAAATAGAGGTTTTGTATTGTGGACATTGTTGGTATTGTTTCTTTGTGAATTGATTAAATTTTGCACATCATATATTTCCATCAATGCCAAAGGGGGATATTGTTGGATATTTCTGAGATGTTCAAATTGCATATATATATATATATATATATATATATATTGGCATTAATGTGTTTTAATTATTTTCAACATAGTTCTACTATTGAAGATAATCTTCTTGGTATTCAGTGAGGTTAAATTTATTGATACAGATACTAAAAAGAAGATCTACAGTTGCGATCATACAATTGTGTTCAGATATGTGTGTCATTGATGCATGCTAGTTAGCATAAGTTAGAGTGATGATTTGAGAGATTTATGATTAATTTATCAGACACTCGTATTTTGGTTATTCAGTAAAAGATAGAGTTTTAGTTTTTGGATCGGTGTTGGAGTGTTGTTGGTTACTAGCCTGGTAGTGAGTTTGGGACATAAATATGTATCCTCAACTTGAGTATTTCATGATTTGGATATTGGAAAGCTATATTTATTGAGTAAAATAGGTTGCACATATTGTTGTTGATCAATAGTGCATAGATGTATTTAGATCATGTTTTCATGGTGATGCTAAGTTTGTTGATTTACTTCAGGTTTCTTGTCAATGTTCCTTGATTTTGTTCTAATCGTGTTGTTGGATCACATTAGTTGAAGTGGTCGAGTTGCATGATTTTTATGTAAAATTTTGGTGTTAGATTCATTTGGTCTTATCCAACCTGATGATGTAACGTGTTGAGAAGGTTTAGAGTGTGATTAGTGGATATGAGTGTGTTCGAGGTTGTTGATATGGATTATCACAATGTCTTGGATGACATTAAATGAATTGCTTTGAGGATTGAATTGTAATTTATTATTTTTTTGCAATTAGGTCCCCAAATAACCTAGTGTAGATGAGTTGATGAATTGTATTTATAGATGTAATCATTTGAAGTTGTAAAGAGGAACATAAGTGTAAGAATATATGGACAGATGGACTAATTGATTTACATGATGTTGTATGAAGAGGTATTAGTGGAATCTAAAATAATTCATTGATATATGTCCTTCATTGGAACTGTTTTGGCATAAAATATGGTATCAATCAGTTTGTGTGTTTTGACTATACATCCTCCTTGATCTGTGATCATATTTTTTGTTTAGAAGTGAGCCTTTTTTTAATTATGTTTGAGTAATGAGCTCTAGGAACTATTCATAAATGCAAGTGCATTCCCCTTTTTTAATACTTCTAATAGGGTACAATATTTATTACTGAGTACAATCATGTTGTGGGTTTCATCCCCACCATGTTTTTTTCCCTAACATGTTTTCCATGTCAAAAATATTGGTGTTATGTGTTTCTATTTGTATAGGTTGTGTTCTGTATGCTCAATTAATGAGGGTTAGTAGCAATGATTTGCAATGGGGGTAAGCAATTCAAAATTATAAGAACAAACCTACGAACAATAAAATAACAAGCAATCAAGGATGAATACAAACGAATGAAAACCAACAAAGCTCAAATATTCTATTGCCTCTCTACTCCATCTGAAATGCTCTATGTCTGGTGCTTAGTATTAGTATCGACAGCGTTTATGACTTTGGAGCATCAAGATTATGATATTGATTTTGATCGCAAGAATGCTTTGAATGCCTCTAGTAAGAATCATGCAGAGTAAGGGCTTATGAAATATTGGATCCTTCAAATGGTTATGAAGGATTGATTATATAGTATATTGAAATGATATGAACAGTTGAGATCAATCCCAAAGATTGGAGAATGAATGGTTTAGATCAAAAGGAACTAGAGAAGTAATCAGTAAACTCCACCTCTTCAACTAGGCAAGAAGAGGTGATCTTTTAGTTAACTAAGGAGCAACTAGTGAACTCCACATCTTCAAAATGGAGAGAAGGGGTGATGTTTTAGTTTAACTAAGGAGCAACCAGTAAACTCCACCTCTTCAACTTGGAGAGAAGAGATAAAGTTTGGTTAACTGAGAAGCAACTAGTAAAATCCACCTCTTAAACTTTGAGAGAAGAGATAATGTTTAGTTAACTAAAAATTTGATCACGAGTTACCTTGTTGAACTTGAGAAAGGATTTATTTGAATATTTAATTGATTTATGTAATTAAAGTATTCAAACATGTGATGATTAAATTATTTTTATATTTAGAATTGAATTATTGAATGAAATTAAATTAATTAAATTAAATTAATTTAATTAGAAGAATTTAATTAATAAGTTTAAATATTTAAATTTAAAATTTAGGAAATTGAATTTAATTAATTAATGAAGATTTAGAAATTAAGGTTAATTAATTAAATAAAATTAATTATTCAATTAATTTGAGGGATGTGATTAGATGATTTGGGGAATAAATTTAGAAGAATATAGATTATTAAGTAAAGACTTAAAAACCATTAATTACTATATGAAAATGAGTGTTTTAATGTAAGGTCGCAAATATGTCCATTTTAGGGTGTCTACATTTGCCCCTCTTTGATGCATTGTGGCTTGTCGCATTGTGTCAACCCTCAACAAATTTGAGTGAAAATTCACGACATGAGCGTTAATCTTTTGATACTGCAAAATGATTATCTAAGTATTTGATTGCTCCTGAAAATACTTCAATATCCTCTTGATATCAACTATTTAATTTTTTGGGGGCCAGGACCATAAAATGGAGGTCCTTCTGAAATTAGGGTTTTTTGGATCCCTTATAAATAGATTGGAGGGTCATTCATTTGTCACTTTGCACTCTTGGAGATCCTAATCATCTGATGAGTTTTGATATAATTTTCTCTTCTTTTTTGTGTTCTTTTCAAGATATGTTACGCCTTCCTGGTGTCGTTCATGCTTTTGATTGGGTCCGTACCTTCTATCAGCAAACTAGCACAGGACCTTATAAATAGGGTTTCATTCATCTTTCTAATTAGGGTTTTATGGATCCCTTATAAATATCTTGGAGGGCCATTCATTTGTCACTTTGCACTCTTGGAGCTCCTAATCATCAGGTGAGTTTTGATTTAGTTTTATCTTCTTTTTGCATTCTTTTCAATCTATATCAGGCCTTCCAGGTGTTGTTCATGTTTTTGATTGGGTCCATACCTTCCATCGTCGAGTTGGCGCATGACCTGCAATGATTATCTTAGACTTTGTACATTTTTTGCTAGCATTTAATGCATTTAATTTCAATTGTTTTTATAAAATTTTTGCTATGTTGCCATAATTGACTATGGTTTTGCCACAATTGCGGTTTAAGTGCCACAATTGTGGATTTGTTTTTGCAAACGATAAGAGTTCCATAATTGATGGTGTTTATTACCACAATTGCAAGATATCTGTTCCATTTTCTGGTTGCATGGCGCAATCAGTGTAAAAGTACCACAATTGCACTTGGCTTACCTCAATCGCTATGTCAGGTGTTTTATGCATGTTTTTGTACTTGACTGATATTTTTCTCTATCCTGACCACTGATGGGTGCTTATTCTATGTTTTTACAGTTCTTTAGGACTATTCTGCACTATCGAGAGTCGAGACCCACCAGGTTAGTATACCGTTTTCATTTTTCTAAGGATGAGAGAGATATCCTTAGGAAGATAGGGTTATATTAGATTTCTTATATGCCCAAAATCATGACCAATAGGGGTCTAATCTCTTCTCTACTAGAGAGATGACATTCAGACACATGTACATTTTGTTTGCCGACTAGGGAGTGCATTGTTATACTAGAGGATGTTGACCACATCCTGCCAATTCCCATTTAGGGTACCCTTGTAGAGTATGCCTGTGGACCTATTATTTCTTCTTTGTCTAAGTTGTCTAGTTTTCCCCTGGAAAAGTTAAGTATGTCAGATCCATATGATATCCCATGGTCTAGGTTTGGAATTAGTTAGATAGACTGAATACCTTGCTTGGTAGTTTTATTTGTGGGATCCTCTATCCTGATCATCGCCGACATGGCTTCTCTATTTGATTCGGAGTTGTTCTTCAGAGTATGGTTAGATATCATACTATTTTTTTGGGGTCCATGTATCCTTTTTCATATGTACTTTCATATATTTTATATAGCTTACCTAGGAGTTAAGTCCCTTGGTTTCAGGGCCACAATTATACAAAGCTAAGCATGGGAGGATATTGTTGTTTGTATACCTGTAGGATCTCATGATCTTCCTTTGGGGAGACCTTATGTATTTATGTACAATGGAGCCATTGTTTAGTTCCATATGGGGCACTTGATGTACTAAAGGCAACAGTTATACATGATGCCTTACTTTATCTGGAGACCTTACAAGGATTGTCTTGTTTGGGATGGAGAGGATGCACACCTTCCGTTCTGTCAATAGAGGAGATTTCTGATTGGTTGTATTAGTGACCACATTTATATGATAGATTTTCACAACACTGACACGGTGTTGTACGAGTTTGATGAGAGAAAATATGTGACTGATTCATATGCTTACTTTTCCCAATGGTCGAGGGATGTTACTCTCTACAGTGGTGTAGTTTCTCTTGATGCAGCTAGGACTGAGTTCATGGGTCTGCTTCCAATTTCTTGGACGTGGTGATCATCCAATGTTGATGCAGGTATAGGTTTTGTTTTTTCCATGCTTGATGCTATCTCTCTTTTTGTGATTTCTTTTGTGTAGATATCTCTGATTAGTCTCTTATGATTTATCATCCATATGGTATTGATATTGAACATGTTCTTTTGTAGGTACTACACCTTAGTTTGATGCATGGTGGTTGCAATCTTGACCTATTTTTCTGACTGATGTGTCTCATCCTATTGTTGGTGCCATCATGAGGAGGTGTCGACAGAGATGGAGAGGAGGGCAGGATGGAGGTAGGGGTGGAGTATGGGATTGTGGTAGGGATAGTGAAATAGAAGGTGGGAGAGATGGTGGACAGGGTGGTGGTAGGGATGGTGTTTGGGGTGGTGGGAGAGATAGTGGTAGGGGTTGTGGGATAGATGGTGGTCGGGATGGTGGGTGGGGAGATGGAGATGGAGATGATTTAGGGCTAGGTAGTGGTGGTGGTAGAGTTAGGACTAGGGGTCGGCATGGGATGAGTAATCATGTTGGTTTGGGTGGTTTTCTTGAGGAGGAGGAGGCGATAGCAAAGGATATAGTACCTCAGCTAGTTAGGAGAGTGAAAAAATGCACATGTGGTGTATTAGCAGAGTGGGATGAGGAGAGGGTAGATGTGGAGATGGAGACTAAGGAGGTAGAGATCAAGGGGGTAGGTACTATCTCATCTATTGGTAGTAGGAGTACTGGCAACAGTACTAGTCAGAGTGAGAGTAGTGAGGAGGACTCTTGGGTACTGCGGGGCACTGGGGAGGAGGGGTTGGGTGATAGGGGTAATGATGGAGATATGGAAGTGGCAATGGGAGGGATGGATGATGATCCATCAGAGGTGGAGAGATTGATCCTAGATATATCTGATCTATGGGCTAGGCTGACAGCTTCAAAGCCATGAGCTACTTCCTTCAAGAGTATGGTCACTGCTGTGGAGATTTATGTTAGAGGAGAGGCCAGAGTTGTTGCTATAGGGGATAGGGAGTGATAGGCTTGTGTAGATGTGAAAGTATACCTAGATAGTCTTCAAGACCTATCATTAAGGAAGGTTGTTGATGGGATCTAGAGATTGAGTCGTGAGGCCCAGAGGGAGATAGAGTACTGGCAGCAACACTACAAGCAGGTTGTTCCTTCCTCCAAGCGGGTGCCTAGTTACATTGCTTCCTAGATATCTAGTAGACCATAGAGGTCTCAGAGCAATTCTATTTTATGAAATCCTTTACAGCAGCAAAGGCTAGGACCTAATATGCTACCCCTTGGTCCACCTGGCGGTGAGGGTGGGGGTAGCTCTTTTTAATTATGTATCACAGTTTCCTTTGATGTACCATTTTTATAGCAATGATCTATTGAGATATTATTATGTTGTACTGGTCATTGTATCCCTGACATACTAATATTTATAGACACTTTATTTTGATCACCCTCTTTTATCAGACTTGTGACCAATCGTTGTACTCAGATAGTAAGATCTATATGAGATGCATCCTTATGATTCTATATGATGTGGAGTTTTTAGTTTCTATATATATGGTTCTATATGTTGATTCTTTATGATGAAATTTATGCGATGTCATTCTATTATGTAGACTCTTAAATGTATGATTTACTTTCCTATGATACTGACATATGTATCCATGATTGTATCTTATGAATGCATTTTCTATGATCTCTTATAACCATAAGGAGTAGAGAGATTGAACAAAAAGGGAACCAAATGCACCTAGATATTGACCATTGGATACTTCTATGATCTTTTATTTTGAAAAGAAAGAGAACCATAATGCACCCATATATTAACCATCTTGATACTTCTATGATCTCTGATTTTGAAAAGAAAGAGAACCAAATGCACCTAGATATTGGCCATCTAGATACCGCTATGATCTCTAAAATTTGCAAAATAAAAAACTAAGATAGAAAATCCAATGCACCCAGATACAAACCATCTTGATAGAACTATGCTTCTATTGGTAGCTAAAATCAGATAACAGAAAAGGATTGTGCAATTATTTTCCAGGGTTAAGCTTAGATTGTGGAACTGCGTGGCTACTAGGGACGTGACAGTGCCTACCGCATTTATCCTAAATCATCAGTCCCCCAAAATTGAAATGAAACATTACAGAAACATCAATCAAAGAAAATAAGATCATGATCCATGATAGCTACTCTCATCACTTAGTGGCATCCTGGAGCGGCGTAAGAACATAATTGTGAAAGATATACTGACATTCGATTGACATGACTGACCTAATCAAAAAAATATTGTTCCTTGATTTGCTCAATTTTTTTATGCTTGATTATGTCTATTTTCAGGTTTGGATGACTCATATAAGACTGATCTTTTTGGTTTTGAGCATATCCGTCACTGTTTAAGAAAATTAATTATTTTGATTTGAAGATTAATTCATTGATTGACTAATTTGATTTAATGAAGATTGGATTGCTGATAAAGCTGAGTTATATGACTCCATTGCTGATTTTCAAAGCTCATGATTTTGACATTGATTTATTGATTTGATTGTCTTTTCTTTGTCTTCCTTTGTTTTCCATCTTATCACTGATTTTTTTAAACTCCATCTCTGGTTTTATTTCATAAACTTTACCCATATGCTTCTCTATGGTGTCATTGTTTAACTACAACCTCTTTTCTATCTTATTTATCATGGTGCAGATATTACATCTGTGTTCTATAGGAGTCTCACCTTCAATTGGATTGTTTCTAGACCTGTGGACAAGAATGTGATTGGTACTAAGTGGGTATTCATAAACAAATTGAATGATGATGGTGAATTGATTTAGAACAAATCTAGACTTGTTTGTAAGGGATATTCTGAAATGGAAGGTATTTATTTTGAGGAGACTTTTTCTCATGTTTCTAGAATTAAATTAATTCAAATGTTTCATCCATTTACTACATACAAAAAATTCAAGGTATATAAGATGCATATTAAGTCTGTATTCTTGAATAGAGAGTTGGAAGAAGAATTCTACATTGATAAATAAGATGGATTTCACTTGACTCATAAACATGACATGGTTTTCTGATTGAAAAAAGCTTTATATGGACTAAAGAAAGCTCCTAAATCCTGGTATGTGAGGTTAGACAAGTTTTTTTTGAAGATTTGTTGCAATAAAGGTACCGCTAACAGTAACTTGTGCTTCAAAATTATTGATTATAATATTTTGATTATTGAAGTATTTGTGGATGATATAATTTTTGGTGGAGAAGAAAAGATATGTAAGGATTTTTCTAATGAGGTGAAAAGGGGATTTGAGATGTCTATGATGGGTGAGATAAAATTCTTTCATGGACTATAAATTACACAAAGAGATAAGGGTATTTTTTGTTCTCAGTATAAGTATGTGAAATAAGTGTTGAAGAAATTTGGTATGGAAGATTTTCAAAAGCTGTTGGCAGTCCTATGATTAGTGGTTTTAAATTGACTAAGATTGATGATACACCTGATGTAAATCAAACTAGATACAAATCAATGATTAATGGACTGCTATACTTGAAACAAACTAGACCAGACATTATGAATGTTGTTTTCATTGTTGCTAGATTTTAATCACAACTTAAAGAATCACATGTTGTTGTTGTTAAGAGGATATTCAGATACGTTAAGGGAACAACTGATTATGTCTTATGGTATGTAAAGATGATGATTTCACATTGTGTGCATATACTGGTTCTGATTGGGAAGCTAATGTGGATGACAAGAAGAGCACTAGTGGTGGAGGATTATTTTTTGGTAAGAGATTAGTTTCATGGGAAATTGAGAAACAAAAGTGTATATCACAATCTACTACTAAAGTTGTGTATGTTGTTATTGTTGTTAATTGTACACAAGTGGCATAGATGAGACAAATATTGAAATATATTAGAGTGACTATTGATGAGACTATTTCTATATATTGTGAGAATTCAAGTGCTATCAATATTTCAAATAACCATGTGTTGCATTAAAAAACAAAGTATATTTCTATCAAATATCATTTATTGAGAGATAAAGTTAGTTAGAAAGAAGTTGTATGAGTTAATTTTGGCCTTCTCAATCAACCACACACTTCAACATAGTCCTTCTTCACCAGTTGCAAACAAGACTGAATATGAGTTATTCATCCTGCCTGTCTGGGTGATTCGACCTGTTGCCTTCTATCTAGAT
>MU224256.1:334825-367552 GCA_018584345.1 Thuja plicata | reverse complement strand
TTAAATATTATTTAATTCCTTTTCATGTGTCTCAGCTAAAGAGGGTGAATTTAATTTAATTAAAGTGCTAGGACTTTATAATTAAATTAATTCGATCATAGGATTTGTTTAGCCAAATAGATATTTAAGAATTAAATGTGATGTTTGATTGATACAGATTTAGGATTTTCTGCATTTGACACTCAGGTCGAGTAGAGTACGTGAAAACTCAAAATTGCCTAGTACAATAGGACTTTGATGATTTAGAAGAATGACAAATGCAACAAAATTGGTTAGGGTTGCAAGATGCCAATTTTGGGGTGTTACAGAAGTCAACCTGGAGTATGTATCTACTAAAGAGAAGATTACATATATATCCATGAAGCTCTTGTCAAATGATACTTTTTAGTATCCTTGTGGTAAGCTTGGGGTGATTGCCACTCTTGATTAGAAATAGAGATGCATTTAGATGTTTTAGTTCAGTGTGCTTATAGAGCTATCATTCTTTTTGATATATGATTTTGTGGCCACTCCTTAGGGGGAGTAGTGTGTGGTAAGTATTTCATGAGTTGTATTGTTCAGATTTTGGGCTTCTATGACTTAGAGCATACATGTGCCTCTGTCATTAATTTCAAAGGGGGAGAGATATTCATGTCAAAAATAAATAATCTTTGAGGAGAGATATTTTCTATGAGACTAAGAGGGAGAGATTATAAAAAATAGATGTCATATTGTGGGTATTTCTAATATTATTGTTGGTATTGTTTCTTTGTGCATTGATTTAATTTTTCACATCATATATTTCCAACAATGCCCTATGGGAATATTGTTGGATATTTTTGAGATGTTGTTCAAATTGTACATATATATGCTGGCATTAATTTTTTTTTGTTGATGTCAACATAGTTCTACTGTTGAAGACAATGTTCTGGGTACATTTAGTGAGGTTATATTTATTGGTATGTATACTACACAAAAGATCTAAATTTTTGATCATATAGTTGTATTCATAAATATATGTAGTTAATGCATCTCATTTCAGAGAAGTTATAATGATAATTTGAAAGAGTTATGATTGATTTATCAGACATTGGTATTTTGGTGATTCAGAAAAAGATAGAGTTTTAGTTTTTGGATCGGTGTTGAATAGTTGTTTTTTGCCAACATGGCAGTGAGTTTAGGATGTGAATATGTATCCTCAACTCAAGTGGTTCATCATTGTGATATTGGAAAACTATATTTATTGAGTAATAGTGGTTGCATATATTGTTGTTGATGATTAAAGCAGAGATCGATTTAGATCCTAAGTTCATGGTGATGCTAAGGTTGTTGAGGTGCTTAATGTTGATCTCTAATTTTTGTTGATCATTACTATCCCACACTTAGTCATTTATCTAGGTAGGTTAGCCGGTCATCACTACAGTCGAGCTATCCAATATAGGCCAAGCTATCCATCATATTCATTGTCAAGAAGTTAATGGTTATCGAGTGACTCGGCAATCAACCAAAAGTTGATCATGTTCATGTCGAGCACTAGAGTCTTAATATGCCGAGAAAGATAGTTTTGACATACATGTTAAGAATGACACAAAATTGAAGTTAAACTATTTTGGGCCAACTTCTTCATGCATTTAATTATTTCAATGAAGTTAATTATGCATTAATTATTTGATCCCAATTTGTGGCATGGAGCCAATCAGAAAATTGGAATGCCCAAGCGGCATAAGCATTTGATCTTGATCATTAATATAGATCTAGATGCTAGATTTGTAAAGTATATAAGATTGCTTCTTAAACCCTAAAAAAAAAGTGCGGTGTAGGTGTGTATAAGAGGAGAAGTGTATGCGTACATGAGATATGTACAAAGGGTTATTTTGATAGAAGAAGCATAGATCTAGCAGAGTGAAAGAGCAGTGAGCAGCAGAGTAAAGACATATCAGATTATTAGATCAGAGAAGGTATTAGAAAGAAGAGATCTATTGTCAGCATCAGAGTGCATAATGAAGGGCCAATTCTTGAGACATTCTAACCAGTGTATCAAGTGAAATCTCTTAACAGAGTGGTTCTAACTGACCTTTCTAAATCTCTTAGCTGAGTGCTTGCTTTGTTGTAAGTATAAATCCTTTTACAAGGTAGATTGTAATGATCTATAGCTCTTAACCAGACAAACCCTTAATCAGGTAGATTACATATTGTGATCAAACTTTGTAGCCCTAACAAGCACACTTTATTGCTATAGTAGTGAAGATTTTTTTGGGTGTCATCCCCACCCCAGTTTTACCTTATTGTGTTTCTGGGTTACCAAAATTTTGTGTCTTGAGTTATTTATTTATTGTCATGGATGGTACTAGTTGATAGATCAATTACATTTATCCATGGTTGTGGTTCAGTTTTGTTTTAAAGGATAAAATTTTTAAGATCTAATTCACCCCCCCACCTATGAGTATCACAAATAATATTGACTGAGATTTAGGTAGCAATTGAAAATAATACTGACAAAGGTAAATATATCACAGTAGCTGAGCCGAGTATCATCTCTTCAGAAATCAAAGGAAGAAGTCACATAAGAGGAAGTCACCAGGTCCAAATGTCACTTTGGATGAAGTAATTGTGAGTCCTAAATGGGATACAGATAACTTGACATATAAGTAGATTCTGACTGTGCAAGACATTTTGAAGATGAAGAAGAAACAAGAGGAACTGAAGAGGGAGCACCAAAAAAATCAAGTGTTACATGAAATGAAGGATATTTTTGTTAATGCTTTTGATATAATAGATATAAATGAGAAAACATCAATCTTGGAACAGTTAGTTCATATTGTGCAGAAATTTAATGATGAAAATATTGAGCCAAATGAAAAGTTGCTACAATGGTTTGAGAGAAAATTTGAGAACAAAGTTTTGGAGAAGATATTAGCATAGATTTCTATCAAACAAGTTGAAATTTCTTCTCTTATTAGTATTCTTGAGGAAGTTGTATAAAAATTTATGTGATGTAGAATTCTTTAACAAGGATAACCACCAACTTATTGAGAATTTGCAACTAGCTTTGAAGTCAACATGTAGTACATTGAGTATGGATGCTAGTTCTAGCTCCTTACATTTTGACAAGTTGACTCATGCATAGAGGAGATTAGCCGAGCTTATGGATGAAGATGGAGGAATAAGAGAAAAATTAATAAATATTCAGACTGCCTTAATACCTCATCTGGAGGTTATACAGAAGGAACTTAAATCTACAAACAAATTAGTTGAGGGATTCTCATCTCTCTACATCAGATAGTTTGGTAAGTCTAGCTGCCAAGCTAGAAATTAAGGTACAAGTTATGAAGTTTGTAAAGGATAGTTGGGATACATCGTTTGCACTAACATTATAGCTTCATAAGTTGTTTTTGGATAAGTATGACTTAACCCTTGCAGCTATCAGTGTTAAAAACAAGGGGGAATTAGATAAGGAAATAGATAAAGATGTGTAGAATCAGGCATAATATTTTGTAAGGCATGTATATTATGTAAGTATGAAGTACAATCTTAGGGGGAGTATGTTGTGTACTTAGGAAAATTTTTGTGGATGTAAAGAAATGATAAGTTTTTTTTTGCCACTAATATCAAAGGGGGAGATTGTTGATCTCTAAGTTTTCTTGATCATTAGTGTCCCACACTTAGTCATTTATCTAGGCAGGTTAGCTGGTCATCACTGTAGTTGAGCTATCTAGTATAGGCTGAGCTATCCGGCATAGTCATTGCCAAGAAGCTAATAGTTGCCAAGTGAATTGAAAATCAAGAAAAAGTTGATCATGTTCATGTCGAGCGCCAGAGTCTTAATGTGCCAAGAAAGACAATTTTGACATACATGTTAGGAATGACAGAAACTTGAAGGTAAACTATTTTGGGCCGACTTTTTTATGCATTTAATGATTTCAATAGAGTTAATTATGCATTAATTATTTGATCCCAATGTGTGGCATGGAGCCAATAAGAAAATTGGAATGCCCAAGCGACATAAGCATTTGATCCTGATAGTTGATCTAAATCTAGATGCTAGATTCGTAAAGTATATAAGATTACTTCTTAAACCCTAAAAAAAAGTGTGGTGTAGGTGTGTATGAGAGGAGAAGTGTATGCGTACATGAGAGATGTAAAAATGGTTATTTTGATAGAAGAAGCATAGATCTAGCAGAGTGAAAGAACAGTGAGCAGTAGAGTGAAGACATATAAGATTATTAGATCAGAGAAGGTATTGGAAAGAGGAGACCTGTTATCAACATTAGAGTGCATAACGAAGATTCAGTTCTTGAGACATTCTAACCAGTGTATAATGTGAAATATCTTAATAGAGTGGTTCTAAAAGACCTCTCTAAATCTCTTAGCAGAGTGCTAACTTTGTTGTAAGTTTAAATCCTTTTACAAGGTAGATTGTAATGATCTATAGCTCTTAACCGGGCACACCTTTAATCAGGTAGATTACATATTGTGATCAAAATTTGTAGCCCTAACAGGCACACTTTATTTCTACAATAGTGAAGATTTTTTTGGGTGTCATCCCCACCCCATTTTTACCTTATTGGGTTTCTGGGTTACCCAAATTTTGTGTCTTGATTTATTTATTTACTGTCATGTATGCTACTAGTTGATATATCAATTACATTTATGCATGGTTTTGGATCAATTTTGTTTTAAAGGATAAAAGTTTTAAGATCTGATTCACCCCCCCCTCTTAGTATCTTGCTTTCCCATATTGTATTTCCAACACTTATTGTTTCTTGCCAATTTTTCTTGATTCTGTTTTGATCATGTTTTTTTTTTTCATTGGTTGAATTTATCAAGTTTCATGATTTTCATGTAACGTGTTGGTGTTCTTCATTTGGTCTAAGCTGACCTGATGATATACCATGTTGCAAAGTTTTTGAGTGTGATTAATGGATATGAGCGTGTTTGAGGTTGTTTATATGGATCATTGTAATGTCTTGGCCAACATTCAATGAATAGAATTGAGGATTGAATTGTAATTTATTATTGGTTTCCAATTATGTCCATGGAAATCCTATTTGAGATGAGTTAATGAATTATATTTATAGATGTAATCATTTGAATTTGCAAAGAGGTACAAAAGTGTGAGAATGTATGGACAGATGGACTTACTAATTTACATTATGTTGATGGACTAACTAATTTACATGATGTTTTTAGAAGAGGTATGAGTGGAATATAAAATAATTGATAGATATATGTGCTTCATTGTAACTATTTTGGCATAATAGATGCTATCAGCTAGTTCATGTGTTTAGAGTGTAAGTCATCCTTGATCTATGATCATATTTTTTTGTAAGGTAGTGAGCCTTGTTTTAATCGTGTTTTAGTAGTGAGCTATAGGAAGTGTGCCTAAATGCATGTGCATTCCCATTTTATAATACTCCTAAGATGATACAATATTGATTATTGAGTGCATTAATCTTGGTGGTTCCATCCCCACCATGGTTTTAACCCTAATAGGGTTTCCAAATAAAAAAAATTGGTGTTACGTGTTTCTATTGTGTTGAGATCTTGATTTCATATTTATCATTCTGATCTGTGAATATAAAGTTTGTAAATTGGTGAAATTTTATTGATATTCCAGCACAACTGATTCACCCCCTCTTAGTTGTGTGTATTCTTATTAAGGTCTAACATAACTATAACTTAGACAAATTCATATAGTAAAATCCATGCAGTGGGTAACATATGATAAAAAAATGCACATAAAGATAACAACCCATAAAAAAAAACATGTCCTGAGTGGAAGCCCTCTCAGGGACTAAAACAACTTGAAATGCCTCATTAGATTAATTTAAAATACTTTGTAAAAATTCCTCACTAGCTATGTTGTCTCATGGACAATGATGCCTCACTGGCTAATTGGTCTTCCCACAATAGTGTCTCCCATTTTTGGGCACAAAGAAAAATAGGGTGTGACAATTTTATTGAAAATGAATAAAGCATCACATGACATAGCAACACTATAGATCCATAATTTATGTTTTTTCCATTGTGTGACTCTTGTTCCAAGGATTAGACTAACTTATTTGAGGTTCCTCCTATCCTTGGATGCACCATAAGTTCTAACAGATGAATAAACTCAAATACTATATATTTGATATAACTTCTTTCCTAATAAATGTTTATGGTCCTTCAGGATATATAAAATAAAAGGGAGTGTGGGACCAAATATCCCCCTCACTACAAGAAACACGTAATGATATTCTTAGAATGGGATGATATTTAAATAAACATTGGATTCCTCCAAGAAGCATGTGGATCTTGATAGGATGGATTGTGCACAAAAGGCTTTAAACATTTTTGGAAATGTCACCTCTTAGATATTGTTCCAAAAAATGGTTGATTCACTTGGAAAATGGAAGGCAAGGATTTAAAAACATAGTAGAAATACTCAATCACTTTTTTTCCTTTTGGAAATTGATCCCCAATTCCATTGCTTCATAATGTCCTCTCATCCTCTCAATATTGATCTTAGAACATTTCCCTCTCCAGTTGATATTCACTCTAGATATGAGACTCTCTAGATGACATTTCAAGTTTGAATATATGCCATTAACATATCCATATTTGATTAATAATGTTAAAAAATGGTGGACCTCTACCCCTAAATGGAGAGGCCAAAATTGATTTCAACAAACTATAGAAATTTTTGTCCTAAAATCAAATTGAAGTAGTAGAATACTTTAAAATTTAAGAATATCTTTGAAGAAAGGAGAATGAAGGGAAAAATGTCCTAATAAAAATATTAATAATACAAGATGGGACAAATTAAGAAACCAATCATAATAAAAAAGAAGTGGAAATCCATAATTTGGATTTTTTAGCACAAGAAGATGTTTACTGGCAGAAAATAATATAGAGAATGTTTGCTAAAGAAAGGAGACAGTAATTTCTTTCACAAATTCATGATGAAGATAATAAAATAGAAGAGAATCCATAGAGCACATTAGTGCATTGGCAACCAATTATTTTGAGTAATTGATGAACAAAGAAGTGATTAAAATTACCATTCATAAGAGTAAATTTTGAGGAATATTTCAAGTTTGGTATTCACTAAATAAAATGAGTGTCTCATTGGTTGGTTCCTTGTAGAGGAGATAAATATTACAACTTACCAAATGGCTCTAGATAACACTCTAGTCTTAGATGGATCCTAACCAACTTCTTTCATATATAGTAAAATATTGTGCGCAAGGACTTCTTAGTGGTACAAGAAGAATCTAAGAATTCCACAACGCTCAAGGATTTCAATACCACATTTTACACTCATTCCCCACAAAGTAAAATGAAAATCTTGAGGGTTTTAAAAAAAATATTAGTTTTTTAAAAATTAGGTTGGATCCTTTTTTAACCCTCTATTTTCTCAATTTTATATTTTGGGATTCTTTTGGTCTTTCCCCATTCCTTTTTCCTTGATATCAAAGTGTATACGAGTTACAAATTTTAAAGTTTTTTGTTGTAGAAGTGCCATTGCACTCAACTAAAAGGAAATTCATACTAAGTTATAGACACTTCAATTTTTTTTGAAAGGTCCCCTTTATGAGTTGTTTTTAAGTTTCCAATAGTACTAGAATAATATAGGAAGTCTACAATCCTCAAGGATTTGAATGACACATTTATACACTAATTCCCAAAAAGTATAATTAAAACCTTTAATATTTAAAAAAAAATGATAAAGTTTTAAAAATTAGGTTGGATAATTTTTTAACCCTCAAGATTATTTTAAATCTTATGTTGTGGGACTATTTTTTTGGGTCTTCCCTTTTCCTTTGGCCTTGATATGAAAGTGTAAATAAGTTAGAAATTTTTGTGTTTTGTTGTGGAAATGTCTATGCAACCAACTAAAAAGTGATTCATACCAAGGAGACATTAATTTTTTTTTAAAGCTACCTTTTATGGGTTGCTTTCTAGTTGGCTGCATAGCTACATGTTTTTTTTAATCCTTTTGAAAGGGTTCTAAAATTCATGTCATCTCTTGACATGGTTTTCACAACCTTGTCAATTCTTAACACAATTTTTCCACCTTCTTCCATGTTTAGGTGAAAGGTCTAAATTATTTGTTATTGATACTTTATAGAGGTTATAAAACCTCTATTGGGAACCAAAAAGGATTTCCTTATCTGATTTTGGCACTTGACGACCTTGTTTTCTAACCTTTTCTTTTTATGAAGGAAATAGGAAGTCCATATTTTTAAGAGATGTTAATCAATTTTTAAACTTTTTTGGAGAGATACCAAGGTTTTCCTAACCAATTAAAATATTTATCTACTAATTTGATCTTGTAAAATGAATAGAATGGGGATTTGTTTGGGTAGCATTGAGGTGGTTTCATAACCACCTAAAGTTCCAAAAGATATTTTCTTTCCTCATTCATTTTCCAATGAAGAGGAAGGAAAATCTTTATAAGAGGGTAAAGAGAAAATAAAATGTAAAAGTTGGTTAAATGTAAGGTAGTCGGTATATTTTTATGGCTTCAAAACAATTTTTGAATTTCAACAAGGTTTTCACAACCCTATCGATAATTGATGTGCCTTTAATAAATTTTTAGATTAAAAATGAAATGAATCAAAGGCACATGTGTTGCAGTTTATAAACAGGTCTATTATCTATAACTGGGAGCCAATGAGATTCCAAGAACCTATTTAACATATGAAGAAGACATATTTTAATGTGGTGAAGAAATGAGGTGGTTTCATAACCACTTGTGGTTTCTGACATATGTTTATTTGATGACAATAATTTTGTATGAAATAAATAATAATAAAGGGTGATGTTATATTTAGTGAGGGTTTCCTATGGTTATGGCTCTACAAACTACCCCATGCACCAATATATTAAGATCTTAGTGTGAGAGTGTTAAAAATTCAAAGGGGCTAGAGAAAAAGGCATGCAATGTTCATTAACAATTTGGTTCAAGCTATGAATCTTATTCATAATGTAATTTATAGGCACTCAATACATCAAAGTGCATTCTTGTAGGAGCTTGTAGTAAGGAAAAATGCATACAAGGAAAAATGTACCATTTAAAAACATTTTCAAAAAGAGGTTTTAATACTAAATGAAATGGTACTCTGCATTTACTTTCCACCTACTCCTATCTACCAAAAATAAATGGTCTCATTTAATATCATGTTCTAATATTGATGCAAGAGAATCATGAGATCTTGGCTATCTTGCATCAACCCAAAAGATTTTCTTCTTGTTTGTTTGTTGTTATGTTCCAATACGATAGTTTTCATGTTTTATATGGTGGTCACTCTTGTTTGATCATTACTCTATGTGGTCTGATGGGTTTTTTCTAGAAATCTTGGAGAACATTTTTGTATGATCGTATTGGGTTTGGTTCTTTCTTGGAGAAGTTATCTTAGTTTTGGTCTGGTCCTTATTTTCCTCCTTCCCTGTCGGAGAGGTCAAGGCAGTTTTTAGATCTTGTATTAGAGTTTGCAAGTGTGATCATGAATGTTTAGCACCTATCTAGGAGCATCTTCCTATGATCACATCTCTTTTGGTTCATGGTTGTTTGAGTTTGGATTCATCTTGTGGCTATGGGTAATGTGTATATTTATTTTTTGGACTGATCTATGAATTTCATTGTGTGGTTGGCAATTGGTGGATCCTATCATGTGCGGTTTTGGATCGTGATTCTTTGGATTCTTGTGGACCTATATTTATGATTATGCATCTTTATGTTATTATTTGTTGATTGGTGTCTCACATTTTGGGGTCTGTATTGAATGTTGTTACATGTTTCCCTATCCATTTCTTTGTCGGCCAACCTGTTGGTGGAAATATATGAAAGTAATGTGTTGTTTGTGTTGATGGTTCTAGAAAGGTCTTGGGTAGATCTATGGAACATTTTGGAAGTAAGAGTAACATCCTAAGGGATGATAGATCTGAGAGATAACAGATCAAAATTGTGATCTGAGAATGATATTATATTTGGTTGTAACCGGGAAGGCCTTACAACCTGACATGTTTGGAGTCAAATTGATGAAATTTCTTGTTGGTGACAATAAAATATGTTATGTTTGAATTCCTAGCATTGTGTTTCTTTGTTATTTCTAGTGTATTAACTCAGGCTGCAAAGTTGGAAATCTCCTTTGCAGATTTTTCCTTCCTTGGCTGCATCAAATATTTGGTGGGATCTATCCCCAACCATGGATTTAGCATTCTTAAAATGTCACAACCTAGGGTTTTATACTACTAGGGACTATTACTAAGTTTGGTTCTCATTCTTTTAATTATTAGATAATACTTGGGTTCAAGATGAGTACACAAATAGCTTTGAGAAAGTGTTATAAAGAGATTTTTGGTTCTCAATTCAACTATAAGAAGGTAGAGATAGTACTGAATTAGTATAAACATTATTGTGATGTTATTTCTCAGTTTTATTTCTTCATGAATGTGTGAATTAGTTAAAAAATATGCTTGTATCGCAATATATTTTCTCATCATATTTGATGCCATGAATGAAGATACTCTTTGGTGAATATGAAAATATTCAAAACTTTCCACATTTCTTGTGATAGATCATTATGTGTTCATATATAAATTTGTGTGGTTCATTGATGGATCACTAAGTACATATGAAATTGAATAATGACATTTTTTTTTCTGTGGAAAAGGAAAAAGAGCTTGAAAATTATAATAATTTTAATTTTAAAGTTTGTATAAAAAAGAGACTAGGCTTTCATGTAAAGAATTATAGACTCAATCTATAATCTAAAAACTACTCACACAGAATGCTCCATAATCAGCAACTAACTAAAATCCCCAAAATAGGGTAGATCATAAACACAAATAGAAAGATGGAGATATGTACTCTTCTTCTTTCTTCTATTAATCTAAATTTTATTTTTTACAATAAACTAAACTTACAGCAATTGGGGCTGCATACAAAATATCTTAAGATTCACAGAGCTCTCCTAAAATGTCTGGAACAATCACTGCTCAACAAGACAAAAAACACATATAATTGTTGCCATAAAACATAGCATTACAAAAGAATCCTCTTGTTTCTCTGATTTTACATATCTCTTCTCTAACTAAATCTAGAAAAAACTTTTCCTTTTATAATTATTTGTTATCTCAAAACAAAACCAAATTAGATTTGAACTTATTAGCCAAAGTCCACAAAAAATTTGATTTAAAGTTATCTTCTAAAAGTCTTTATAAAATCTGAGTTACTCTTATCAGAAATAAACAAAGGAGATTTAATTTTGAGAAGTCAAAGAAAGATGCTCAAGGTAATCGTATTTTATTATGAAAATCCAACACTCCCCCTTTGTCCTGAACCGACAAACAAGATCATGCTTGATCAAAATTAACCATGCCCAGATTTCTCCTTAGATGCCCAAAACATGCAATGCTCAGAGGCTTGGTGAAAATGTCTGCTAGCTACTGCTCAGAGCTGCAAAAATCCATTTTCTTATTTCACTATTACCAACTAATTCTCTAATAAAATGATACATTATTTCAATGTGCTTGCTTCTTCCATGAAACACTGGTTATTTTGACTAAGATATTGAGTAAATATTGTCAGAAAATGTTGTGTTTCCATGCTCTTGTTCTTCCCTCAAATCTATCAAGATTCATCTAAGCCAAATAGCTTCACATGCTACTGCATTTGCTGCTAAATATTTTGATTTTTCTATAGATTGAGAAACTATGGGTTGCTTCTTAGAATTCCATTAGATTACACCTGAACCCATTTGAAAAAACATACCTAGAAGTGCTCTTCCTATCATGCAAACTTCCTTCCCAATCACTATCTGTGTAACCAATTAGCCCAGAATAATTTTCTGCAGTATACAAAATACCATATCCTTTTGTGCCATTCACATACCTTAGGATTCTCTTTCCTTCTTGCCAATGGTAGCCCTTTGGATTTTCCATAAATTTGGAAATCAATTTTATTGCATGGATTATGTCTGGCCTAGTTTGTATTAAATACATCAAACTTCCAACCAAACTTTTATACAAGGTTGGATTCACATTGCTGCTGCAATTTTTCTTGCTTAGCTTTAGACCTACCATAGTTGGTGTTTCGGAAGCCTTGCTACTCTATATTCTAAATCTCTCCAAAATTTGATTTGCGTGTATTTCTTGAGAGATGAAAATACCATCATGAATTTGTTTTACATTTATGCCTAGAAAATATCTCAAGAGACCTAAGTATGGCATTTCAAACTCTCTTATCATGACCTCTTTAAAATCAGTAATGAGAAAATCATCATCCTCAGTAAAGACTAAATCATCAACATACAAGACAACAATTAAAATATTATCATTTTCTTCCTTGATCTAAAGAGTGGCTTTTGCAAAATCCATTTCTCATCAAACATGAGTCAATCCTGCTATACCATTCTCATGGAGCTCTCTTAAGCTTATAAAGAGCCTTTGTCAGCCTATACACTTTACCCTCATGTTGTGGAACTTCATAACCAGGAAGTTGGTCCACATAAAACTCTTCTTTCAATACTTAATTTAAGAAGGTGGATTTCACATCCATTTTATATAACTTGCATTTGTGCTTGGCTGCAATTTCTATGACAGCACACATGGTTTCCATTCTTGCAATAGGGGGATAAGTCTCATCATAATCTCTACCAAACTTTGTTTTTTACCCCTTGACCACCAATCAAGCCTTATGCCTATCTATTTTTCCTTCAACATTGCTCTTGGTATTGTAAAGCCATTTAACTCCAATAAATTTATTTTTAGGAGGTAAATTAGTTGGTTCCCAAGTTTCATTTCTTTTAATTGCATCTATTTCCTCATTCATGGCATCACACCATTTTTCTTCTTTTACAACTTCCTCAAAATAAATTAGATCACTATGAGAAAATAATTCAAAATTAATGTTTTCACTAAATTCATCTCCATAGCTTTCATCTTGGTACATCTTCGTTACACTGTTGGTCTTTTTTGGCATTAGAGATGCGAGAGTGGGGTTAGAACTCTTAGTGTTGTTGTTGTTGTTGTTTTGTGGAGGGTCTATTACGACCCATCTGGAGCCTTCTATGTCTATTGTTGTATCATATTTCTTATCATTAAACTCATCATCTTCAACAATAATAGGCACTTTGCTTGAAGTTATTGATGACGTGTCCATCAAGAAATCCCATGACTCATTCTCAATGAACTCCATGTCTCTTGAAATGATAATCTTTTTGGTGACTGGGTTATACAATATTTGTCTTTGAATCAAGACTGTATCCCACAAAAAAACACTTCACACCCTTTTCATCCAAATTTTTCCTTTTCTCCTTTGGCACGTGTGCATATGCTACACACCTAAAAAATCTCAAGTGTTCAACCGTCCATCTATGCTTTTCCCATGCTTCCAAAGGAATCTTGTAACTGATAGCCTTTGAACTTCTATTTATCAAATAGATTGTTGTTTCTACAGATTCTCCACAAAATTCAATTGGGAGTCCTTTTTCTTTCATCACGCTCCTTGTCATTTCAACAATGGGCCTATTCTTTCTTTCAGCCACTCCATTTTGGTGCAGAGTATAACTCGTTGTTAGCTCCTTCTTTATGTCATTTTGTCTACAAAAATTTATAAAAATATTGCAAGTATATTTCCCACCATCTATCTAACCTTAGGACTTTAACATAATGTCCACTTTATTTTTTATCCTGGGCTTTATATTCTAAAAACTTATCAAAAGATTTTGATATTTTTTTTATAAAATACACCCATGTTCTACGGCGGAAATCATCTATGAAGGTCATAAAATAAGAACTCCCCCAATGGAATTTATTTGCATATGGACAACTAAATCAGTATGGACCAGAACTAATGGCGCTCTTTCTCTTCTAGAGGTACCAGAAATAAAAGGCAACTTATGTTGCTTACCCAAATTACAAGCCTCACACTTGCTACTAAACTCTTTTATGCATGGAAAATCATCTACCATTTTTCTCTTGGAAAATAAACTTAAACCAGCATAGCCAATATGTCCTTAACTTAAATTCCATAGCTTGTATGGGTCTTCAATCACTCTCTTGATGGATGATTACTATTGTATTGCTTTCATGGGAGGTGCAAGTACTGATTGTGAAGAGAAACACATCGGCACCTTCAATGGAAACATCCAATTCTTTGTCATTTGGACTACTGCAACAATTTTCTTACTCCCATCCTTCTCATAAATGATGCATTGGTCATTCTCTATCAGCACTTTATATCCATTTTGAGTAAGTTTTCCAACACTCATCAAATTGTGCTTTATGCTAGGGGCAAAATGAACATTCCAAATTCCTTTTTTCCCACCTTTCTTTGTGCAGATCATAAAATATGCTTTTCCTACAACTAGAACAATTCTAGTGTTCCCCATTCTAATTTCAGATCTTATATTTTTATCAATGAAATATAAAATACTTTCATTACCACTCATGTGGTTGTTGCAATCACTATCTAAATACCAGACTTCAGCGCTTCCTTCTCCACCAATATTGCACATGATGAAGGTTGTGGGATTATTTCCATCACCCACTTTCACATCAACAACATTTGCACTTTGGTTTGACTAGTCACTTTGCTTTTTCCAGAATTCACTTGCATAATGCCCAAATTTATGGCAATAATAACACTCAATATTTCTCTTGTTTGAGCTATTTTTCTTCTTTCCTCCTCTAGAGGTATTCTCAGAGCTTCTATCTCCCTCATTGGTGTCTGCTCGTCCTGAGCTTTCTCCTCCAACATTTTGTTGTCCAAAATTTCCACGACGTCTGCCTCACAAGCTTCATCTAGAGTTGTTTATTCCTCTTCCCCTACCTCTTGTATTGGCTTTAACTCTCAAAGGTTTTTCTTGACAAGAATTTATAGAACTATTAAGGTGTTGCTCATGGTTTGAAGAGAACCCATTAACTCATCAACAGTCAATGTTGAGGGATCATTTGCCTCTATAATGAAAATAACTATTGTATCAAATCTTGAGGGTGGAATTATCAATATTTTCTATATGAATCATTTCTCTTCCATGGTTTCTCCATTGGTTCTCAACGGTTTTATGAAACCAGAGAGTCTTGAGATGAAATATGAAATGGACTCACTGTCCTTCATGAGAAGAGTCTCAAAATCTCTTCGAAGCATCTGAATCTTCACCAGAAAAACTTTGTTAGTCCCTTTAAATCTTGTGTGGATGATATCCCAAGCTTCTTTGGAATAATCAACTTCTTCTTTTCTTAGAAAATTTCCTCTGTCAAGGCTATTTCAATCAAGCTCAAATATTTTGCATCTTTCTTCCTTGACTCCTTCAACTAAGTCTTATGATTGTTTGTGAGGGAAGAAAACAAAGATCGATGAGTAACATCCACAAAACCATTGACCACAAGCTCCCATAAATTGTTTGCAACCATTACGGTCTTCATCTTCTTTTCCCAAACATCATAATTTTGTCCATAGAAAGATGTTGGCTGCTGCCAACTCTTTCCTACATCTCCAGCCATGTCTCCTCTACAAGAAATTCAAATACCAAGAAAAAATAAATGCCCAAACTCACAAGGATTGAGGGCCAATCAACTCTGATACTATGTAAAGAATTATAGACTGGATCTATAATCTTAAAACTACTCACACAGAATGCTCTGTAATCAACCAATAAATAAAATCCCCAAAAGAGAGCAAAGCATAAACACAAATAGAAAGATGGATATATGAAAGATTCTTCTCGATTATATTAGTCTTAAATACAACTTCTACAATAAACTAAACTTGCAACAATTGGGGCTGCATACAAAATATCTTGAGCTTCATAGAGCTCTCAAAAAATGTCTAGAGCAATCACTGCTCAACAAGACAAAAAAAATACATGCAGTTGCTCCCATAAAATAGAGCATTAAAATAGCATCCTCTTTCTGCTCTAATTTTTTAGATCTCTACTCTAACTAAATCTAGAAACAACTTTGCCTTTATAATTATTTGTTTTCTCAAAACAAAACCAAAATAGATTTGGACTTATCAGCCAAAGTCCACAAAAAAATATGATTTAAATTTATCTTCTAAAATTCTTGATAAAATCTGATTTACTCTTATCAGTAATAAATAGAGAAGATTTAATTTTGAGAAGTCAAAGAAAGAGGATCAAGACAATCAGATTTGATTTTGAAAATCCAACATCTCAGTCAGCCAAGATGTACCTTTGAAACTCAAAAATAACCGTATATGTAGATGAAGACAAAACATAAGGCTTTGAAGAAATCATGGATAAACATTGAAGCCCCAAATTTGTTCAGAAGTAACCCTAAGCACATGTATATGAGCACTACATAAATATATGATAACCTATGAAGGAGCTTGTATCACAAAATGGCTCATAAATATATGCAGAGTGTAACCCCCAACCAGTATGTAGATAAAATATAAACTAAAATTTGGTAATTCTTAAAAAATAAAGAGATAAAAAAGAAACTATTCATGCATGACTTCAACGAAGACCTCATTCTCATCTTGGTGTTCTGCAAAGTCACCATTGTCCTCTAGCATTTGTCCTTTATTAGTACTCCCCTGAGCATCACTGACACCCATAGTAAGATCCTACAGAGGATTGACATTTAGGTCTAGGAATTGTGAAAGAAGAGGAGCCTCTGCATGTATGTGAGCCAACAATATGAGAAGGGCATGAACATTGACTCAAATACGCGTTGTTAACATAGGACCAAACACCTCTCTATGCTGGCACAAAGCATGTCTGGTAAACCTGTAATGGTAAACCTATAATTTTGGGTTTGCAGATCTAATGTTAAATATTATCATAGACATTCACAAATGTGTGACCATTAAGCAAAAATTTGTGGAGAAATAAGCCTCCAACCAATGCATTTATGCTCCATAGGTCAAAGCATTGAAAAAAATTAAATAGGGATTTATGTGAGAGAAATCTTCCTTTGACCACCTTCCTAATAATTCTATCTAAGGGACAATGACATTGAAGTAGGTCCACAGAATTAGAGAGAAATGATGACATATATCGATTCATTTAAATACTTATATTAATATATATTTGGCATTCTCACGTTCAATTACTTCCTTGTTATTTATGACCCATTTGTCTTAGGATTGAAATTGGTCTTGTAAATATTTGTTCTAGACACCAATATCCAAAACTGAAATGAGTAAAATATTAAACAATCTTTCTTGGTTTAATTTTAATGTCACATAATTCATAGTATCATTAAACACAAGGATTAGAAATTATAGTACACTTTTTTGAATCATGTATCTTGCCCCAAACTTGTACCCAATCCCACAGTGTTGAATCAAATATATAGAGGAATAAGGTAGTTACTCCCAGTCCACTAATAAGTTTTGGGATTGAATTAAAAGTTTGGATATGACTATCAACTTTATTTGTTCATTTTATATATTCTAACTTCTAATAATACTCCTCTAATTCTAAGTTGAGCTTGAATAATAGGAGAGATAACCCAGTTTCATAAAGTCGACAGGTTTAACACTCTATGTCCATTCTTGAGTTGATTTCACTCACATGTCAATAACTTCGCCAATGTCATTGATATTTAGATCTAGAAAGTGGAGAAATGATTTTGGGACCCAACAAAAATAGTGGATGATAGTCAACCTATATTTCTATGCAATAACACATATTAAATAATTTTTAAGGCCATGGCTATTACAATTAAAGTCATATTATGAGATATTATATTAGAAGAATAGAGTAGATTCACCCTAGGAAGATTCATTATAGATGACATAAACATTCATCATGAGACCCCACATGCAACCAAAAACAAAATAGCCAATAGAATGCTGGTGAAGTTAAGACATAAGAAAGACCTACAATAATCTTGACTAGAGATTCCTATTAAATTACTAGATAAATTTTGGTTTTTCAAGAAATCGATTGAATGAATATTTAGTTACTTTTCTACTACTAGATTCTCAATTTTAAACAAGTAGACACATTATCACCCTTTCTTTTCATGATAATAGCTAGGGTTTTGGGATGCCACATCCAATAAAAAATTTAAGGGGAATATAAAGTGAGATAAAGGCAACACTACATATGATCCCTACAATCTATCAACAACTTGTATATGACACAATCTTATTTGGATTATCATGTAGAAGAGATAAAAAATTACTAGAAACATTAGATTTATATTGTCAAGCATTAGGGAAAAATTTTAATTGGTTATAAATACAAGATATTTTTCTTTAACATAAATATATAAAGATAAAAAGAGATATTTCTATCATTATAGGATTCATTTTAGCCCACTGCCAAGAAAACAATTCCATTGTTCACTAGCTCTAGAAAGACCTCTCACCTAGACCCCTCTTAACAAGTTCCAACAACTAAATGACCTCATGGAAAGGAAAATGGTTTGTCATATGAAGGGAGGATCTTGATAGTGGATGCATTTATATAATTAATCCCATTTTACATCATATTTTCTTGAAAAATAAATAATAGTATCACCAATTTGCTCAATCAAAGATTGCATAATTTCTTGTAGAAAGGTACCCTACAGGATAATAAGTTCTCATTGATCACATGGGATTTTTTTTTAAAGTGAAATGATGATAGAGGATAAAATATTCCATTTATTGCATGAGATTTGATTTGTAAGCCAAAGGATATATGTGGGTTGAACGTAGGAAATGGTCAACCCTCAACACCACTTAAGAAGCTAAAATATTTTGGGAATGTAAATGAAGCCACAACTCAAACATAGAAAATAGTTTACACAAAAATAATTTAATACTTAGAGGCCTTTGAAATAATATTAATAACAGATAATCCATCACATGGATCCTTAATAGGGAATTTACTTTTATCTATTGACGAGAATTTGTTATTGATCTTGCAAACAAGGTATAAGTTGTCACCGGATACCGGAGTACCGGCCAACTCCACCTGTAGAGGTTTACTGGAGAATGAATTCTCCTAGCCTCCAAGCACCTGGTAGTTGGGTTTTGATAGTGTGGGGGAGCTAAGTTGGGCAGGTGACTGTTGTTTGAGGGGATAGCTATTTTTTACTCATCACTTCTAGGGATTTCAAAAGGGTGTAAGGTTTCTTGCAAGCATCTTAGATTTATCAAAGAAATCACAAAAGCTAGATCAGAATTAGAGTATATTTGTACTTATAGTCATGGAATACATATTCAAACATCAACAATGCTCCAATGAAGGAAAATAAAACTTAATACCCCATACGCAAAGAATCAACGATTCATACACATCTAGTAGCAAAGGGAGATAATATTATTTTAACTAAATGAAAAACAATGGAGAAAAGGACATAAGAATACATACAACACAAAATATGTTCATTAACTTCAGAGATTAGAACAACAACAACAACAATAACATAGGGCTGCAAGTTGTTCTTCCTTCTTTAATTAACTTGAAATGTTTCCAGTATCACTAGTGAGTACATTCTTGGTTCCAAGGGAGCATTAAGCTATAGAGAACATACTAAAAGTAAACTTATGACTTCTATTTTCTATTTCTATTGGACAGAGAAATCCTCAATTTTGTCGACCATTGTTAAGGCATCGATCTTATTATTTATACATGAACTTGACCAGATCTACCTGTAAGCTTGCTAAATAAAATACAATATCCATGGATGGTACTACCTACACCACTTACAATCATCTCGGGATGTACAAAGATCTAAAAATAAGGAAGAAGAAGAAAGGGGATAAATCTAGAAGAATCAGCCTAGAGAAGAGGGTTATGGTACTTATAGAAGAAACTTCCTTATCCTGGTAACTTAGGCAATATGCCTCATTAATGCTGATTGTGGCTCCCTATCTTTGAGGTGTGCCAGGTAGTAGATGTGAGAGCGGTGCCTCCGGGGAATAAGAAGGCATATGTCAGAACCATCCCATTGACCTAACCTATAATTATTTGGATAACCTTTATTCTAACCCTTATTAATTGATGACAGTGATCGGTTGTCTCAAAAGAAATTTGACACAGATTGCTGCAAAAGAATACAAAATTGGGACCCAGAATTCTGGAGTATGGGAGCTTATTCTCAAAATTTAACACATATTCAAAACCTCACCCTGCTGGAATAAATATCTAGAGACCGAAAGACTTCACTGCCCCTTACATATTCAGAATGTCTCCAAATTATGGAGAACTCCCTCTTTGTCTATCTCTTTTATACAATCTTAGTGGTCTTTGGTTGCCTCAAACTGATCAGCCATGTCTTTGGCACCTTCTTTGAACTATACAACCATCTTTGTGGCATCCTATGCCCAGAGAAACATGTAGGTGAGATGTGACATCTTTACTCCATCAAAATCTCCAAGGGACTGGAACCGCAAATCCATTATTTCATAAAACTTATACAAAACAAAATCCACCATAGCACATGTCTCATTGCAAATGGGATCGACTGTTGAAACTCTTTTGACGAATTCCGCATATGAATTTAAAGAATTTTGAATCACTGAGACTTTATTCTTCAGGGACACTACCATTTTCTTGCTCGTCTGAATATTTTAGACCAAGTCTAGAGTGTTGGGCTCAGAGGAACCTGAAATATTCATCCCCAAAATACCCATCTCCATGATGGCTTCTTCCCCGAAATTCATTATCTCCTCAAACTTTCTTTTCCATTCTTCATATTTTTCTATCTCCCCCTCCCATTGGGAAACAAATTTGTTTCCTTGGCCCAAGATGTTACTATCCTGGTGGAGGTTCAGGAGTCTAGCTATTAGGAAATGCCTTACGACTCCTACATGCTTAGTTACCCAATCATTTATAGCCTGCACTTTCTTCTTCATTGTTCTTAGTGCATCCATGTCACCCTACAGGAGCGGTGTTCCAAATGTGGAGGGCTCTTGAGGAATCACAACCAATGGCTATGTCAGTTCTGCAAGAAGCCTAAGGATATTATCATTTGTCTCTTTTGACTAACTTTCTTATCATACCGAGCCTCAATTGCCCAGCCTGCTTCTCTCAATAGGTCCAACTCCCCCTGTGTATCTCTCCTCCCTAGAGGTACCTCTGTGATAGTGTATTTTGTAGCTCCTACAACTACTTCTTCTTTGTCTGGGGGAGGTGTCTCTAATATCATGATGATGTTTCCTCCTAGACCAGTCCAAATGGTATGGAGGGTCCGGACCTTCTTAGGCTTTAGGGCCTCTTTATTTTGGGCCATCATCTCAGTCAGAGAGAGAGGGGCTCTCACTGCGGCCATGGCATTTCTCTTCAATGAATCCACCAGCCATTGCGGCAGCGGGGGTGGTCTTAGTGCTAGGTCCTGGAAACTTTAATCCTCATCGGGGGTCTATTGATCTTCCCTAGCATTTATAATCACTGTAGACTCTTTTTATTTATGTTGAGGGTTTCTCGCTTCTCCCACCTTTATGGTATCTATATCCATATTTTTGGGGTTCTCCGCCACATTCTGCTGCTACAGAGCTCCTCCGACATTACATGCTAAGACATTTGCCTTTAGGGGACTTTTTTTGGAGGGGGCAAAGGTGTCCAACCTTGGTGTGACTATTATGCTATGGAGACCACCTTGTCAAATGTTTTATCCTGGGGTAATAGGTCACCCAGGGTGTTTGGAGGCATTTTTAGCATGACAAATGGGGGTACACTTTTTCCCGAAGGTCTAGTTTCCCCAGACATAGGTAGTTACTCATCTTATGTCTACCTTTCATCTGTCTTGGTCCCCAAGACTGATATTTCTTCCACACCTAGTGTGATTTCTTGTTCGTACTGCTGGGTCTCTTCTTCTGGGGAAACTTATTTTTCTTGTCTTTCCCCCTCCCTGGGGAAAATCTCTACATCTTGTGTGGAGATCTCTTCCACCGTCCTCTCCACATCTTCCTATAATTTTAGCAAGTCATCAGTCTAGAATATGTCATCAAAACTGTTGTGGGGAGGGGAGGCCTCTGGAGGATTTTCTATTTCGGGGGAGCAAGAGATAATATCCACATGAATATTGCCTGATGGTCTGGGGCTTGGATTTGTGCTTGGAGGATGATTATCCATCCTTTGTTTCTTTCTTCTTGTCTGCAATAGGGCCCCAACATCCAGAATAGTCATACCCCCATCCTCTATCTCTACTGCCTGGCTCATGAGTGTTGCAAGTGAAGGGGAGCTCCAAGGAAGAGAATATCCCATCGAAGCAACTGCGAGACCAAGAGAAAGTCTGGCACTGATTGTTTCACCCAGCTGCCGAGATGACTCAAGATGGGAATTGACTTGTTCCATTATAGGGGCTGGAACTGAGGATGGGACCGGGGCTAGGGTGCTCTCTTTTTATTTCCCCTTATCTATATTTTGTCTAGACGTTCCAAAGCCTGAAGTAGATCCCCGCAAAAATGGACCATCTCGATAGGTGCTCTTTTTACAAACCCATGAAAAATATTTGTGACTATACTGCACCACATCCTTGGTGATGTCCTCTATTTTCCAAATTTCTAGGGTGTCCCAATCTATCGAAGGGAGAGCCACCATTTCAATCCCTATATATTTATACTCTGGGTCCTCCATTGGCCCAATATCTGAGAATTCCTTTGGAAAGGTTCATAGACCCATGTGTTTCATCATTATTTTTGTCATCCTCTCATAATGCCAACTATGAACCTCAAAGTCATCTTGGAAATCCACCCAAAAATATTCTATGTGAGGCTCATGGGGCACTGACGCCCGACGTAATGCTTGATTTATTTTTCCTAGCAAATCAAAATTGATCCGTGCCAAATAGAACTCTACCAGACCCAGACTTTTTAATTCATTGTTGGCTTCTTTGGTTGCTACAAGGTTGCAAGTGTAATTCTCACAAGTGATTAGGAAATGAATGTTGATAACCTTCTTGAGGCCATAATAAGTATGGAACTCCAGGATCTCTCTATAATTCTCCATCAAAATAATCCTATCCTGATGATGTTTGGGAAATAGGTAGGACTTGCAAGAGAACCATGTCACCCAAATGTATGAATGTTGTTGGAACTGAATGAAATAATGGTCGTAGGAACTTACCAAGGCCACGGCCTCCTTTGACAGCCAGTAACTGGCATCCCAAGTGGGTATCAAAATGTTATAGTAAACAAAGGTATCATTTACCTGACAAAAATTAGGGAAGTTGGCTTCCTATTGAATATGTGGAAAATGATCCCAAGGGGAACTCTGGCCAGGCCTGGTCCCAAGGATGCCCACTGTAAGTAAACCCCAGATTCTGGGTCTTTTTTGTGCCAGTTCCCATAGAACATATGAAGTCATGTGGAACTTTGATGTATTGTTGAACATGTTCAGCTAGAAGTCCACATGATTGGCAATAATGGTTGCCCAATCAAAATCTTGCCCATTAGTGGTGATGCTATATAAAAAATAGTACATCCAAGGTAAAAATTCTCAGGCATGTGGCTCCCTAATGACCCGACATAGGAAGATGATGCCCGCGTGTATGGTTTCTTTGAAGTCTATGCAGGGGATCTCCAACTTCATTTTCCTATAGCCATTCTATGACATCTTCAGCTAGTGGGTGTTGAGGTGTTGTCAGGAAGTCAGTTGGAATTTGTTGAATCCTTGTAGTGACATGGCCCAAGAGATGACAATAGAATTGGTGAACTGGGGGATTCCCAGTCCCAAAGAAAAATTAGAAGCATTGAAAGATACTAGGGGCATTGGGTAGCACATTGAAAGGGAAGAAGAAAGTAAAATAACCTGGATGGCTATGTTGTAATGTTCTGCTAGAATGAGAATAAGCTCTAGGGACTACGCAGAGCAAGAGAAGCAGGTGGCTTTGATTATGCCAGAGCTGACAATATTATTTTCCACACTATCTCTGGTAGAACGTTGATTAAACATTGTCCTGACTAGGCCTTGCAATTCAGCCCATGGTCCGACCTCGGTATCGATGATCAATTGTAGTTTGGAATCTGTCTTGGATCCCACGATGACACCATCCCTCAGATATTTTGTGCTGAGAGTGAGCTTCTCCAGTTCTTTCTTGGCCCTTGTCTTGGTGGCCATCATTGTTGAGGTGGATGGGAGTTCCAGAATTCCTAGAGGGGAAGATACTTTAGACATGTTGCTTGATGCATTGTTGGTAGCCTACAAGACTAGATGATCATTAGTACAAATATTCAAATATAATAAGCTCTCGAGTTTTAGAGATTTATTTACCATTTGGCACCTATCCTCAAGAAGACATTAGTTGATATCAAATCCCATAAATGCAATAAACAAAATGACTTCAAATTTGATCAACACTCAGGGGTCCCAGGGATTCTAGTTTATGCAAAAAATGAGGTGAAGGATGTGGGATTACACAGAACCCTAATTCTAGATAAACTAACTATTATTGAAATGACCTGGCAATTCATCGTACTGGGATAACATGGGCTGTCAAATGGTCATGCAATGAAAAAAATAATGGTAGTTATGGTGACAGTTGTCTTAACACGAATGGAGTGACTTCCACTAGGTATGGTTTTAAATGCTCATGCATGGGGAATTAATACTACTATTAATTCTAAAGTGACAGAGGAGAGAGAAAGGTCACATCATGAATAGGTGAGGTGATGAGGTCAAGTCCAATGAACACTAGGTGGGCAAGCTCAAATTTGGTTAAACAATGCAAAGGGTGTGTTGAACTCATCGTGAGATGGGTAGGACTCAAAGGAATGTACAGACCGAACATGAATTTAGAGATGACTATATAGGATGACACACTAAGAACACCATTAATAGGAGGTTGAAGAATGACATTTACATAGGCTACCCACACATTTACAACTAACCTGCAAGCCTATTACCTACAACTTTATAGAGGCTTTACAATTATTTACATTATCATACATTATCCACAAACTATAAAGAAGGCAGACAACCTCCTTGTAGAGCCATCCCACAGATGGGAGGTGATTACAAAGACTCAAACATAAAGAAGACAAAGCCCAAAAACAAAGGAATAAAATGCAAACGAAATTGGAAAGAGAAGGGTTAGAAGTGGACCTTCCTAAAACCAGAGATGTGGAAGGAAGGGCACACAAGGTGCTCTGCAAATGAACATCTCTTCAAACTCACATAGGTCCAAACTCCAAATCACTAATTATCACTCAAAGAAAATCACACTTAGCTCCTTGGGAAAGTGCACAATTCACTCTTAATTCTCTCCGAGGGTAAATTGTTTGTAGTAAGTGTAACAATGACAAGTGAAGCTCAATTTATATCCCTTAGATTAAAATGCACCCCTCCCTTCCACAAACCTTGAGAAAAAGGAAAACCTTTGGACTATGGGCCCAATGATCCCGCATGACCACACCCTCCAACTAAAGAGGAAGTAACTACACAAGAATCTTGGGGTCCAGAATTTGGCTGCAACAAAGGAAAAAAACACACCAGAATCGGGTCCCGAAGTGTGGAAAATTGAAAGGAAGGGACAACGAAAAGTACACAGAGGTAAAGGCTAGAGAAAACAAAATGGCTGAAAAGAAACAAAGAGAAGAACCAAAAGCAAAAATGGGGACCCAACATTTTACCAAAAAATTTTTGGGATGGGTATGCAGGGCATAACAAAAGGTGACTTGCTGGGACGAATGCCTTAGTGCATTTGAGAATCATAGAATCTTTGGTTAGTAAAACTGGGACTCATTATTACCTAAAGAATTTCACTTGCAAGGTGTGGGGTGTCTGATAAAATAAAACTCACCATGATTCAATCCTTCAATCTCTTGTCATTTGTGAAGTGTGTGCTTTGGAAGAAAATCAAGTCGATGATTTCTGGGAGAAACAGAGAGATGGAACTGAGTGCAACAGACCAAAATTGCTATATCGTGCACAATCCTCTGGATCCTTGAATTTTCTATTCTCTAATTTTATTTTAATTTTCTTTTGACTATGGGGAAGGTGGTACTCCTTTCACCATGAACCTTAAGCTTAGCTAATTTTCATGGTGGTACTTCTTTCACCTTGCCATCCAATTTGATATTTTGAATGGGAGAGACATTCCAAACTTGGGACTTCTTTTGATTTTTAGATATGGCCAATAACTAGTGTAACCACTTTGCTTTCAAGGATCATACAATTACTTGCATTTTATGACTTTTGTTAACTGATGTGAAGAATTTCAAGATGTGAATCTGATGAAGATTCCCCATAACCTTTTACCATGCCTATAAAATAACTCCAGAGTGCGGATAAATCCCACCATGCTAACAATAGATTTTGGACTAACCAAAATGCGTAAGGCACCATTCCAGGGACTAGATTTCATGCAAATCACACCTATCTACAAGAAGAAAGAAACATGCTGGGAACCTGGAAAAACAAGACACACAAGGTGAAAAGAAACCAAAGACAGGAAAAAAAAAAAAAGAAAAGAAAGTGACCCCAAAGGGCTGTTGACTATTTACAAGGACAAAACACTGCCAAGGAGTGCTTGAAAAATTTACAGGCAGGAATATATACATATGTTACAACTTTGGGAGACCTTAGCTCCCACCCATACTTGAAGTAATCTTTGAGAAACTATCCATTAATAGGTAGTGGAATGGCTTCTCCAGTCATGGTGCTGAGGCGATAAGTGTTGGCCCTACATATCTCCAAGATCAAGTAATGTCTGAGCAAGAGCCTTTGAAATTTAGTATGCTTTCCTTTCTTCTCCTAGGCTTTGTCCCATAAGAGGACTAGGTCTAAAATATGAAATGCTTTGTATTGAGATATTCTATCAAACTAGTGTTTGACAAATTCTTGGTGACACGTAAAATGCTCAAGTTTCACATCCCTTTATTATTCCATTTTTACCAGGTTCAAGAGGCAAACTTCCACAGTGTTATCCCAGATGTTGAATTCCTGCATGAACTGGAAGACAGGGATTTGTAAATTTATTGGGAACACAAGATTCTGGCCATAAACCAAGAGAAATGGAGAAGTTCCCATGGTTTCAATAATCTTGATGCAATCTTCCCAAAGGGTGAACTTGATTTTCTAGTGCCATTCCTGTGGATTCTTCTCTTGAAAATGCTTGACTACTTCTAGTAGGTTTTTATTGGTGGATTTGGCGACGCCGTTACCCTAGGGATAATAGTTGCTGGAAAATTTTAAGGTGATTTTTCTCTGATAGGTCCATTCTAAAATTTTTGCTAAAGAAAATGCCTGACCATTGTCACATATGATAGAAAAAGGCATTCCAAATCTTGTGACCTTGTTCTCTTCTATTGATGAATACACCCGCAATATTTTTTTTGCATGGGATTGCCCCAGACCACCGGGTACAATAATTGGTAGAAGTTAAAATGTACCGGTGGTTGGTAGATGAGTTGGGGTTTATCTCCCTGATAAACTCAAATGCCCATTAGGCGAAGGGTCGAACCTCAAAGACTGGATGTAAAGGAATTAGTGGGTTCCGCTCATGAGATGCAACATTTTGATAGGTATGTCACTTCTTTACATGAGCATGAACATCTTTAAAGATAAAGGGCCAATAATATTCAGCCCGAAGAATCTGATGAGCGGTGGCATCAGCTGAGCCATGCCTAGTTCCATACTACTCATGGAATTCCTCTATCATCTTGGCAGCTTGGTCTCTATCTATGCACCAAAGGTAAATCCCCTCAAAATTCCTGTGGAAAAGAATCCCATTTTTTATCATGAAGTGGGTGATTTTCAGTCGCAAGGCATGATGTTTGTTAGGAGGGAGTCCCTTCAGGCACTTGTTGTTGAGTAATAGGTACACCAAATCGGTGTACCATAGATCTTGAGTGATGGACTCCACAGTCTAAGTCTTACATTTGATGTTTGTAGTGGCCTCTGCCATTGCTTTACATGGTCCTTGGCCTCAAACTATTTTCATCAGTTGCATTTCAATGTCATATTCCTGGAGGATGGTCATCCATTTCCCCCGGCATTCACCTAGTTCACTTTATAGCAATAAATACTTGACAGCTTGGTCTAGGATAATGGCGTGCACTTTTCTCTAGAGAATGTAGTGGCAAAATTTCTTCACACCCTAGACTAAAGAAAAATCCTACTTTTCCAATGGTGTGTATTAGTCTTCAGCATTCTTAAAGGGGGAGCTCATGAAAGAAATAGTTCATTCTTCTCCCTCAACTCTCTGGGTTAAAATTACAACGGTAGAATGTGGTGAAGTGAAGGAATAAATGTGGAATGGGAGGGAATAGTCCGAACTTGCTAGGACTGGGTCTTCCAATATAGTCTACTTGATTTTGGAAAATTCCCATTTCACTTCGAAAATCCACTCAATTTTAGTATCTTTCTTTATCATATCGTTGAGTGGTCTAACAATCTTGGTGAATCTAGTAATGAACCACTGGAAATTTTTTATCTTCCTGAAGAAGAGCTCATTTCCTTCTTACTTTTGGGAAATTGAAAATTTAGCAATGATTATACTCTGTTAGGGTTGATGGATATCCCTTTCTCCAAAACTATATGCCCGAGCAATTTCCCTTCACTAACCCTGAATATACACTTCTTTGGGTTAAGGGAGATACCATATTGGTGACATCTCTTGTATATGTGAGTGAGGTGGGTGGGATGATCATGTCTGTCCTAGGAAAAGACCGTTATATCATCCATGTAGATGATTATGCATTTATTAACTATACATTCGAATGCAATGTCCATAGCCTTCTCAAATTTGGCCCCATCGTTCATTAGGCTAAAAGGCATTCTCTGGTATGCAAATGACCCCCACTTGGTGGTGAACATCATTTTAATCCTATCTTTGAACTTAACCATGAATTGGCTATACTTAGAGTACCCATCTAGAATGGACATCATTTGTGAACCATCTACAATTTGCAACACCTCATCCAATGAAGGGAGAGGATGGTTATCCTTCTTCGAGGATTTTTTCAAGTTGCAGAAATCCATGCACAGGAAAATATCACCACTCTTTTTGCATACAGGGACAAGTTTTGCAACCCATGTGGTATGCCAGATAGGAAAGATGATCCAGGATGACAGTAATTTTTGAACCTCCTGATGGATCAGGGGTTCGATCAAAGGGTTTACCGGCCTCTATTTGTGTCGAAAAGTTTTAGCATCTGGTTTCAGGGGAATGGTATGTGTCATGATAGATGTATCATAAGTTTTGAGATCTTCATACCCCCAGGCAATAATGTCCGTATATTCTTGGAGAACCACAAGAATCTTCTCCTTCTCCTCTAGGGAGCAGGAGATACCAATGTGGAAAAACATTTCTTCAACGGCTTTACCGATGTTAACCTTTTCATATTTTCCTCCTTCGAAGGAGGATGATATCTTGTCTCGGTCCTGAGGGTCTGAATCGAAGATTCATTCTAGACAGACCATCCCCTTTGGAATGGTGTTGGTGGATAGGTAAATGATCCCATCATCTTCTTCCCCTTGCCCGATTTCATCATGATGAGTTTCTTCCATGATCTGATCTTCAAGGTCACCAACATTTTCCATGAAGGCCAAAATATGTTGGTCATCTTCAAAAACCTAAAAGTGTGTTATATTGTATAGGATGGATGGGGTGGGGACCATTTCCACAGAGAATCTCTAGAGCTGGGAACCAACCATTGGCTTGAGGGTACTGTTGGACATAACGAGGGCATCCAGAACATAATTACATTTTTAGGGGATAAGTTCGATGCTGAAAGCATCAAAGTATTTTATTAGGCTCCATGCATGGTTGCAATATGTGGCCAAACTTTTATCATGACATGTGTATTGGCTCTAGATCTATTTTACAATTACCTCTTAATCACCCATTTCCCAAAAGTATGTGACCCCTTTTTCTCAAAGTGAACAAGATTTTGAGGAATAAGGCCTCGTACTATGTGACATTGTTGGTGTAGGAAAAATACAACCTATAGGATACAAGGAAGGATTTCCCTCACAGGTTGATTAATTCCACTCTAGCCCCACATCCTTGTTTGAATCGGGACCCATCAAACTTCAAGATCCATAGATCATTGTTAGTTTAATGGGGCTGATGAAGTGAAGTGGCATTTGGATTGGGTTTAGGGTTGGGAAGTCTGTCAAGTGATTCCTTCAGCTCAGATGGTGTCTAGGTGAGAATTTCCTCCAGATAATCTTCTGGTTTGGGTTCCTGGATGAGTGACACCTCGAGTTTACCACAAGCTAGATTTATTGGTCCAAAGGACTTGAATTTATGCTCCTTCTCTTGGAGATTGGTGATGTAATGGGTAGCGGCAGCAATATAAGGCTCACACTCTAGTTTATAGTGTTTTTGATAATGTACTTGACACCAAGTACCAAACCAAAGGGTGGCTGGAGTTTCCTTGCTACCTTGTAAGTCTACCTCACATTTCAACTTTACGTCTAGATCTTGAATCCTCTGAGTGATTATGGGATCCTCCCTAGGGAGGGTATCATCAGGGATGAAGTCAAAGGTTAGGATTTCCTACGATTGATTTACCCAGATCGAGGATTCAGAGAAAAATATTTCATTTACATTCCCGACTTCGGTAAGCTTATTTCATTCTAGGCTTGCTTTCTACCCGAATTTGATTTGATGTCCATTTCCAAGGGAGCAATAGGTGGGAGAGATCTGTTGAGAAATACTCATTGAGGGTCTTTATCCAATTTTGACTTAATAACATCCCGTAGGTTTTGGGGATTTCAACCACTTGGATGTCGATGATGCTAGATATCTGGGGATCCTAGATGAGCTGAATCTAGATGTTCTTCAGCTCACCGACCATCTTCACAGCAATTTTTTCCAATTGGACTACTGCACCTTTGGAGGGTGTGGGAGTGAGTCCAAGCTTCTAGAAGATGGATATGGGCACAGTGTATAGGTTTTTTCCATGGATGTTCAAGTGTAGAAAGAAGGGAGGATCTTCTGTATTTCCTCTGAAAACATCCGAGTTGGCATCATCGAAAGTGAGTCTTTGGTGGGCGACTAATGACTTCTGGGTTCCGTAAGAGATTTAGGAGGGACTTATTTTTCTTGAGACAATTAAGGAAAACACCTTCATCAAGGTCATGGAGGTAGTAGTGTTTTCCAACACCTTGGTGATATCAAACCGCCCCTAGGTAAAGTTGGCTCCCCCCAGCTGGATCCCTGGCATGGTTAGGGCCAAGTCCTTTCGATGGGAGGGAATGATCATTCATTTAAGAGTCTTGGGGGGGGGGATGTTCTTTAGAGGCATTGACATGTAGGATGCCATTTTCTAGCTTGACTCCAAGTGTTATTTGGAGTCCATGGGTTGGTGAAGGCTTTAGCCTCAAAGGCCGGAATGGATTCGTCAAAGAACCCCTATAAATCGGGTTCTTTTTTGTCCTCTTTTTCTGTCCTGAAGAATATGGTCTCACATGCAAAATTAGTATGAAGGGGCTCTACTGGGGAGGATTCAAGGGGAGTTGGATCAACAGGCTATTTCTTGTCTGACTGGGAGATCTAGATGATCTTCTCTAGTGTGGCACAGTTCACTTTGGAATACGAGCCAGGATCGTACATTCTACACCACATGGTCAAAGAGCGGAATTCTGTGAGCTACAGAGAATTAATAGGTCTAGCACCACCCTGAGTGGTAGTTTGATTAGGAGGAGGGCCTTTGGTATTTATGTTGTTGCTTCATTATTGTTGGTTGGGTCAAAGCCCATTGTTGTAGCCTCATCCTCTGGAATCGGTGTTCCATTGACCTGAGAAAACATTCCCTGTCTATGAATTGGGGTTATGGGGAATAGAAGGCTCCACCTTCAGCTATCCCATATCCTTTTTCAAGTAGGAAATTAATCACCAGAGGGATTAAACCTCTGCAGAAAGTTGGGTAGTTGTGTCACAGTGTGACGGTTGCGGTGGTGGATTACCTAGGAAAGCAGTAATAGCTCTTAGAGTCGAGGAAGGCAATCCTCTAGTCACAGATGACTGGAAGAAAGGTACTCCGGAAGATTGTGTCAAAGGTTTTTGTATCTATTGCGACTGATTCCAGGGAGTATATTCCAGACCCAGGGTTGTTTGATTTTAGATGGGTAAATGTACTGGGGCTGTTGGTCTATCGGTGGTGGGCCCATGGCCATCATTGGGGAACCTATTGTGGGATTGGGAATGTATCCTCTGGCATAAAGAGTTCCTCCAAGCAACATATTGATGGGTACACTTTGTCCAATTCCATGGGGGGCCTTTCTCAAGCCGTGGGACAACTCCAAGGCTAAGTTGTAAACTTTATCTAGGGTATCCTAGTTGTTAGTGGTGGTAGTTCTCTAAAGGAGAGTACTGAAAAAGGGGTTCATAGCATTGAGGTATGTCTAGATGGTCACATCAGTGGATGGGATAAAAGGGCTCATGCACCACTTCAAAGTCTATTGGAACTGATGATTGAAGGTAGCAAGAGGCTCATTTGGTTCCATTATGATGGAATTGAACTGGCTGTGGAACCAAGTTGGGTCCATGTGAATGTGGAAAGTGTTTGATGTCGAATGTGACCTCTCAATCCAACAAGAAACCCAACATAGTCCTTATTCAATCCATTTGATTTGCAGAGACAAACATGAATTGTTTATTCTACAAAATGATTGAGATGACCTGTTGCCTCCTAATTAGGAGTGATTGCTGTAGTGTACCCTCAGAACGAGAGCCAACAACCTGATCTTCTCTAATACGGAGGATTTTTAGATTGCAAGTGTGTGAGAAATAGCCATCAAATGTGAGAAATATGCAACTAGATATGATGAAAAATGATGCTATTCTATGAATTGAACATGATTTAAGCTAATAGAATTGAAATACAACTAATCTAGAAAT
>MU224256.1:297183-320166 GCA_018584345.1 Thuja plicata | reverse complement strand
TGTCAGATTTATGCAAATTTGGGTTTTCTGCATTTGAAACTCAGTCGATTAAAGTCAATTAGGAGAAGAATTTGCCTAGAACAATAGGACTTTGAGGATGAGAAAATGCACCAAAATTGATTAAGTTGTCAGGTGCCAATTTTGGGGTGTTACAGAAAGCTGCCAGAAAGGCATCTTCCATATCCTGCCAACTATTGATGTAGTTGTTATGCAAGTTTAAATACTAGTTGAGCTTATTTTGTCCTAGGGACAATGGAAACATCTAGGTTATAGCATCTTGATATTGTATCCGGTGTCTATTCATGGCATCTTTTTAGGCTTGGAGGTGTTTTTTTGTAGTTTGGGGACCTAGATGCTCGTATTTGGGGTAGATGTTCTCCGAATGTAGAGGAAGATTGTTAGTAGCACCGGGGAACTGCCCCATTAGGGACCCGGTATTGTTGAAGTAAGAAGCCATCGGCATTGTTTGGTTTTGGCTTTGGTGAATGTGAGTTCCTGAGATTATCCCAGGGATTTGGGTATTCTTGTGTGTAGTAGATACCCAGGCAAAATTCAATTGTTGTCTAGTTTGGTGGGTCCTTTTTTCTTTAGATAGGCGGTCTAATTTCTACAAACTCTCTGGGATTAGGGGTCTATCAAGGGATTCATTCAAAGTGTAGGGATGAAAACTACCCTATAGCACAAAAATCCTGGTTCCTAAAACTACTACTTAGGGAGCCCTTAGGTGGTGTGAAACTAAAATCTTCCGGTGGAGATGAGCTCGTGACCTCCTTCTAGCGCTATTTTTTGTTGATGGGACTTTGTGAATGGCCCTACCAATAGGGTATATGTTGTCACCAAGTATTAGAATACTAGCCAACTCTTCCTGTAGAGTTTTACTAGAGAATGAATTCTCTTAGCCTCCAAGCACCTGGTAGTCGGGTCTCGATGGTGCGGGGGAGCTAAGTTGGGCAGGTGACTGTTGTTTGAGGGGATAGATGGTTTTTATGTATCACTTCTAGGGATTTCAAATGGGTGTGACATTTTCTCCAAGCATATTAGATTTATCAAAGAAATCAAAAAATATAGATCAGAGTTAGAGTATATTTCTACTTATACTCATGCAATACATATTCAAACATCAACAATGCTCTAATGCAGGAGAATAAAACTAAATACTAGATACACAAAGAAACAATGATTCATACACATTCAGTAGCAAAGGGAGATAATATTATTTTAAATAAATGAAAACACCATAGCAAAGGACATAAGAAGACATACAACACAAAAGATGTTCTTTAAATTCAGAGATTAGAACAAAAAAAACAACAACAACAACAAAAACATAGGGGTGCAGGCTATTGTTCCTTCTTTCATTAACTTGAAATGATTTTAGCATCACTAACGAGTACATTCATGGCTCCAAGGGAGAATTAAGCTATAGGGAATAGACTAAAAGTAAAATTCTGACTGCTATTTTCTATTTCTATTGGAAAGAGAAATCCTCAATTTCACCAACCCTTGGTAAGGTTGTTAGAAACACTGAGAGGGGTGGGGGTGAATCAGTGTTTGTTTATTAATTACTTTTTAGTGACTTAAACATAAATCAAACATACATTGAATCAAGCTTAACATAAGAACTCATAACACAAGATATGATTACGGGGAAACCTTGATCAGAGGAAAACCCAAGTGAGAATTAGCACCCACAAATATTGTACTAGGTATAATGAACCTGTTAAAGTTCCTTTGCCCTATTAGAAGCAGTCTTTACAATATGAGTACAATGACCTAGTTAAAGGTCTTACCCTATTAGGAGTCTTTTACAAAACCCTGTTAAAGGTATATGGCTCATTTCCTAGGCTCACTGCCCAATAGGATGAAGGCTACAACCTTCTGAAAGTTTATATACACTATATCAAAAGTGAACTATTATGATGACACTGTTGTCTGATCTTTTATGTGTATGCGTGAATGCTCTTACTCTCTTAAAGAGTGATATCATATACTGACTTCATCATACTACCCTTTTATGTCTTACTCTTACATGATAATCGATGATGTAACATAACTTTACATTACATACTTATATGTTCATATCCAAATAGGCGCGACCCAAAACAAGACTCTAGTCGGCCCTAAAACAAAATACACAATGCTTTCGAACAAGTCAGCTCAAGCATGTTTACTAAAATGGTAATTACATAATTAGAAACATATAACCAAAGGCCCTTAGCCATTACATAACAAAATAATTTACACTGATCAAAACACTAGTCGGCTTCCATGCTCTGTCTTCTGGACTGCTGGTCTATTGATCTGCCTGTAACTTCACCATACTATTATTCTATACTATGCATGTCTGGATGTAGCATGTACACATGTCATACAACATATATCTAAACGCGCATACACTGACTCGATCTCTCACACGTGCACTGATGTGCTAATCGTTAAATATCTCTGTCTGCCTTGTTTTCCATAGTCATTTTGTCTTTCATGACCAAAACTAAACATGACTTTGTTTCCATGATGACAACACAAAATGAGTCATGCATCCTTAGGAAGTCAACTTGCCAACAATCTCCCCCTTTGGCATTTATGGCAACAAAGGAATGTGGCCAAGTTTCTCAAAATGACTTAACACAAAAAATGACTGTATATCATAACATCTTATTGATATATACATATACTTCTCTGCATATAAAAATTCTATATTACTCCCCCTTTGACATTAATGACAAAGGTGTACAAAAAATTGTAAGTCTTCTATATACTTACTCCATGTAAACTTCAGGGTACACAATCTGAAGAGATTGGATCTCTCTCTCTGCCAGAATACTTTCATTGCATCAACTGTCTTAAGATGCGCGCATAGGGAATAAGTCAGTTTCTCCATCTTCATCAAATCCATGTATGGACCTTGATCATATGTTACAATGGTGGCATCAATCTATTTGATGTTCTCATTTAAGACTACTAGAGATGGCGCAAGTGCATTTCTCAACCAAGTTTGTCTTATTCTTATCTTGCTGATCTCCAACTTAGCTTTCTCAATCTTGTCTAACTGCCCTTGATAAACATTGTTGCAGATTTTCATGTCTTGCATGGATGTTTCAACTGATTTCCTATTGTTTTCCACCATGATCTCTACCTCTTCTACCTTTTTAATGTGCTCAGAGGTGAACTTCAGTCTGTCCATGCAGTTAGCTATAACTTTATTACCTTTAGCTACTAATTCTTTCAGTATGGATTTCCCAATCCTTAAGGATTTTAGGTCTAAGGTAAAATTCTTTACCATTTCATTTAATCTCTCCTTATATTCATCTTATGCAATTTTAGTAGCAGAGTCTACTAAACTTGTAAGGTGTGATTTAAAGTTTGTTAAGATGTTGTCCACATCTTCAACATATTGAACTTTGGCTACTTTCTTGTCAGCAAGCACTAAATCATTCAATATGTTTACTGATTCCAAAAAGTGAGGGTTCCTCATCACTTGTTTCTCCTTTTCTTTTTCCATGGAAAGAACACTGATCTTGATTAGGTCTTCTTCTCCCCATGCATCCAGACTTGCTCAATCAGGAGTTAACCTTGACAACAATGAGGTAGATGGTTGAGTGGATGGTGAGAATATAGTATTCTAACTAGTATCCATGCATTCACTCTTTACTGGTATCTCTTTTATTGGTGTCTCATCACCTAGAGTATCTTTTTCTTCATTTATGTCAATTGGCTAATTGGTAGGAACTTCATCTTGTTGTGCAAATGTATCATCAATGCACATTTCTTCAGTGCTTACAAATGCTTTATCAACTTTGTCCATGTCTTTTTTAGATTCTGTCATGGATATCTTGGTATTATCAACCACTATAGTATCTTCTGAGTCTTTTTCTGTATCAAAAATTATTGTTACTATGGGCGCTAAAACCTATGGACCTGTTGTAGGTGTATTCTGAATTACTACTTCTGTAGCCTATTTAAGAGGAGCTGGAGTTACCTTTGTTGTAGGTTCCATTGATGGATACATGTGCCTATCCATAAACACTTGTGCAAATGCCTTTTCAGTCTCTTTACCTATCTTCTCATACTCTTTGTTCATAATTTGTAAGGTCCTTGTCTTTGTTATGAGATGAGGCTTCACCAGATCTAATAAAATAGCCTTCTCATCATGCGAGCATACAGGGAGAAGAGTATCCAATGTTTCTTCTCTAATCCTCATGTCTTCCTCTATTTCATATCTTTTCATGATCTCCAATATGTTTCATAATTGATCCGGTATCACTATCTTGAGTTTAAGAACTGACTTCTTAAACTTGATCATATGAGATATGATCATAGAGTGTATCTCAGTCTTATCAATCTCTTGATATTTGTCATACACTTTAGCAATTGTATCTAGTCTACCTTCATTTACAATTTTGTTCTTCAAGGCATTTAGACTAGGTCTAAATCCTACGTCAGGAGGAGCTTGAGTATTCCTTGCTTTTCTCCGAGTGTTCCTTGATGATGGATGATTTGTGGGCACATGTTCTCTTCCTCTAGTCTTCTTGCTTGGTATAGAAGGTGGAGATGAGTCTACTTCCTTCTTGTTTTGGATCTCTTCAGTCTTCTCAAGTTCTTTGGCTATCTTGGCTTCTCTAGCTTTGTCAAGATCTTCTTGAGTGACTCCATGAACTTTTAGTATGTTAGATGTAATTCTAGATGCTTTCATTTTTTTATCAGCACTATTTAAGATAGTGTCTACTTCATTGGTCTTCTCTCTGTAAGTGCCCCACCTAGGCTCATTAGGATCTTTGGGTGCAAATAATAAAACTTGTGCATATCCTTCTAACACATGTTCTTCCACTTCATAACCAAGAGGATGAATCCATTTGGTTCTAGGTTCGACAGCCTTCATGCAAGTGCAATCTATTTCTACCATGAAACATATGGTATCCTTATATTTGTCAACTATCTTCTTAGATAATCTGAACCTTTTCTGCATCTTGATCCTAAATTTCTTGATATCCATATCCATGGCATCCCATACACTACTTTCTAAAGTGGCCTTAAGAGAAATCTGAGACATTGTAGGTTTTCTCCTATCTAGGTAAAGGTTTGCAACCTTTCCAACAATATGGAAATACAAGTAGATGATCAAAGATCCAAACTTGAATGTCTTGCTCCTATCATGCTTGATGATTTGAATGTTGTCATTCAGTTGAGCACGCAAGATCTCACATAGCTTGTATTGAGTGTTATCTTTCACCATTCTGATAGCTGCGAGGACTATTACTGCAGAGACATTGTTCAACCTGCTTGCTTGCTGAAACTTATACCCAAGTATCATAGTTAGAAGTTTTATGTCATCTTCTTTTATAAGGTCAATTGTCATCCCACACTTGTCACTTCTAGATAGGAAAACTTGTTCAATTTTCTTCTTGACATCCTTGCCAGTAGGAAAAATTGGTCTAGTCTTAGGGAGTCCAGTTAATTCATTGATTAGGTCTATAGTTATGTGAATAGGAACCTCACCAATCCAGTAAAGATCATCATGTATTCTTCTTAGCAAAATCTTCACCGATTCTGGCTCATCAAACTCATGCGCATTAGAGTATTTGAAAATAGGGTTATCAATCAAGTGTGTGATCTCATCCTTGAATGTGTAATTAGGTTTCATCATAGATCCCATATGAGTGGCTATGCTGATATCTCTTACAGTTTCCTTCTTACAGTAAATATATGCGCAGATATCTTCTACGTGAACAACACCTAGTGGGGTTTTGGAGAAAGCTCCTTCCACATCATCCAGTATGGATTTGAATGGATGCTTCTTGAATACAAATCTCTTCCTCTCTACAATATCAAATACAACTGCAGTCACCATACTTACTTGGAACTTGATTAAGTAGGGTTTCACAAAATTTTGAAATGGCGTGACTGCTAGGGTTCCGTTCCAAACTTCTTAACCATGTTTTAACTGCCAAATCTGTTATGCTTCCATGCTTTGATGCTCAGTGCTCCAGCGCTCTCCAAATTTTGTTAGCTTGAATGCAACTATGAAGAAGATTGAACATTTACATTCTTTTATAAAATCTACCGCATTTAATGTTTGTAACCGTATGTAAATTACTCAGAGGTTTTGCAACTTTGATCCTAATGAATTTGAGACAATGCGTGTATGCATACTACAATATTATGTGCTTATAACCATGAATCCATAGGCACATACTTGGAGGTGAGCATACCAGCCGCATAGGGGTCCTGAGCTAGAATAGCTCCTCCTAAGACCAAGAAGGTCTATTCAAGCAGAAGTAGAGGGTGTGTCCATTGTGGATGCATCAACTACTTTGTCAACATCACTTTCCTTGTTTACTTCAACCCAAATTTTCCTTGAATCTTCTTTCTCTTGAATGAACTTGACTTCTCCTTCTTCAAATAGGGATTTCTTAAGATCCTCTTGCTTTTGAGTTCTGTATCTACAAAACCTTGAGATGTATCCAACCTTTCCACATGTGTGACAAATGATAGGAGGTATGATGTTCTTGTTCATCATGCTGCATTTCTTTGTTGTGTGTCCATTGTAGTTACATATATGACATGTAGTGTTCTGCAAATTTCTCTGAGGTTGATTTCTCTGATTGTTTTGATTCATTCTTCTTTGATTCTATTGTTATTGATTTCTTTGATTTGTTCTGCAATGTATAGCCCCGTGACCAAATTTATTACAGGACAAACAATAACCATTGAAAGGTCTTACCTCTTTGCAATCTCTTTCCAAATGACCATGTTTGTTACATGCATAACAAGTTCTATTAACTTGCTTGATTTCCCCTTTAGGTGGATCTATTTTAATCTCCACAACATTTTCAACTTTCTTTTCTTCTGAAGATGCTCCGTGATCTTTCTTTCTTTCTTGCAATGAATTGATTTCAATTTGTGCTATACTGTATCCAAGACCAGTAGTGTCACCTTTTTTATTTTGTGTATTAAACTGAGACTGAAGTGAATCAGAACTTGTGTGGAGTTTATCAATCTTATCCTTTGCTTTTGTTAATTCAGATTCCAACTTCTTCTTTATTTTTTCCAATTCTAGGACTTTCATGTTTGCTTTCAAGAGTTCATCATCTAGTTGTTTTCTTTCTTTGATCTTTTCTTCAATAGCAATTTGGTTGTCTCTGAGCTGTTCATCTAGATTTTCAATTTTATCTTTCAGAGACATATTCTCTTCATTGAGCTTTTTGATCATTTTCCCTAAATCACTTGTATAACAATCTTTCAAACCTTTTCTTAATTTCTTGATAAGCATTTGTGAACCATCAACTTTCAGTCTAAGTTCTTCATTTTATTTTTTAGATCTATCAAGATCTTCAAGAGCTGCTTCAAGATTATTTTTCAAATGTTTTTCTTTTGCTAAGTCCATGATCCCCTCAAGTGGTTAAACTTATTTGCTGAGGACTAGAGCTCTGATACCAATTGTTAGAAACATTGAGAGGGGGGGGATGAATCAGTGTTTTTTTTTTAATTTCTTTTTAGTAACTTAAACATAAATCAAACATATATTTAATGAAGCTTAACATAAGAACTCATAGCACAAGATATGATTATGGGGAAACCTTGATTAGAGGAAAACCCTGGTGGGAATTAGCACCCAAAAATATTGTACTGGTTATACTGAACTTGTTAAAGTTCCTTTGCCCTGTTAGAAGCAGTCTTTACAATATGAGTACAATGACCTAGTTAAAGGTCTTACCCTGTTAGGAGTCTTTTACAAAACCTTGTTAAAGGTATATGGCTCACTGCCCAATAGGATGAAGGCTACAACCTTTTGAAAGTTGATATACACTATATCAAAAGTGAACTTCTATGATGACACTATTGTTTGATTAGTTCTATGTATGCGCGAATTCTCTTACTCTCTTAAAGAGATATATCATATACTGACTTCATCATACTACCCTTCTATGTCTTACTCTTACATGATAATTGACGTTGTAACATAACTTTACATTACATACTTACATGTTCATATCCGAATAGGTGCGACCCAAAAAAAGACTCTAGTCGGCCCTAAAACAAAATACACAATGCTTCCAAACAAGTTGGCTCAAGAATGTTTACTATAATGCTAATTACATCATTACAAACATATAACCAAATGTGCTTAGCCATTACATAACAAAATAATTTACGTTGATCAAAACACTAGTCGACTTCCATGCTCTGTCTTCTGGACTGCTGGTCTACTAATTTTCTTGTAACTTCACCATACTATTGTTCCATACTATGTGTGTTTGGATGTAGCATGTAGACATGTCATACAACATATATCTGAATGTGCATATGCTGACTCGATCTCTTGCACATGCGCTGATGTGCTAATCACTGAATCTCTTTGTCTGCCCTATTATCCATACTTAGTCATTTTGTCTTTCATGACATAAACTAAACATGAATTTGTTGCCATGATGAAAACACAAAATAAGTCATGCATCCTTAGTAAGTCAACTTTCCAACAAAGGCATTGGTTTTATTATTTATACACAAACTTGACCTAATCTACCTACACACTTGCTAAATAAAATACAATATCTATGGTCGGTACTACTTGCACCACTTACAATCATCTCAGGATGTACAGAGCTCTAAAAAGATGTAAGAAGATGAAAGGGGAGAAATGTAGAAGAATCGGCCTAGAGAAGAGGGCCATGATACTTATAGAAGAAACTTGCTTATCCCAGTAACTTAGGCCATATGCCTCATTAATGGTGATTGTGGCTCCCTATCTTCGAGGCGCGCTAGGTAGTAAATGTGGGAGCGACCCATCAGGGGAATAAGAAGGCATCTGTCAGAACCATCCCATCGGCCTAACCTGTCTTTATCTAGATCACCTACATTCTGACACTTATTAATTGCTAACAGTGATCAATTGGCTTCAGAGAACCTTGATGCAGATTGCTACAAAAGAATACAAAACTAGGACCTAGAATTCCAGAGTCTTGGAGGTTATGCTCAAAGGATAACACATCTTCAAAACTCCACCTTGCTAGTAGAAATATCCTGAGACTAGAAGACTTCACTACCCTTTACATTTTGGGAGTGTCTACAAAATCTAGAGAACTCCCTCTCTGTCTATCTCTTTTATATAATCCCAATGATCTTTGGCTATGTCTAATTGATCAGCCACGTCCATGGCACCTTCTTTGAACTCTACAACCATCTTTGTGGCATTGTACACCTGGAGAAACATGCAAGTGAGATGTGACATCTTTGCTCCATCAGAATCTTTAGGGGACCAGAATTGTGACTCCATTATTTCATCAAATTTACTCAAATAAATCCACTAGAGCACATGTCTCGGTGCTAAAGGGATTGACTCTCGAAACCCTTGTGACAAATTTCTTGTTATAATTTAAATAATTTTGAATCACTAGGAATTTACCCTTCAAGACCGCTACCAGTTTGTTGCTCATCTAAATTTTTAGACCAAGTCTGGAGTGTTGGGCCTGGAGGAACCCAAAATCTTCATCCCCCAAAATACCTGTCTCCTTGATGACTTCTTCCCCAAAATTCATTATCTCCTCTAACTTGCTTTTCCATTCTTCATATTTTTCTATCTCCCCCTCCCACTGGGAAATAGCGTCATTTACCTAGCCCAATATGTTACAATCTTGGTGAAGGTCCAAGAGTGTTGGTGTCAGGAAATGCCTTACGTATCCTACCTTCTTAGTTACCCAATCATCTACAGCCTACACTTTATTCTTCATTATTCTTAGTGCATCGATGTCACCCTGCTGGAGTGGTGTTCCAGATGTGGAGGTTTCTAGAGAAATCATAGCCAATGGCTGTGTCAGTTCTTCAAGAAGCCCGAGGAGATTATCATTTGTCTCTTTTGCCTCCTTTAGCTTCTGTGCTTGCTTATCATATCAGGCCTCAATTGCCCGGCTTGCTTCTCTCAACAGGTCCAACTACCCCTATTTATCTCTCCTCCCTAGAGGGAACTCTATGATAGTGTATTATGCAGGTCCTACTACTACCTCCACTTTGTCTGGGGGAGGTGTCACAACTATCGCGATGGTGTTTCCTCCCGGACTTGTCTGAATGGTATGGAGGTGTATAGTCTTAAAATGGAATAACTTCCATGTTAATAATGGTTAGCCCTCCTTAGGGGGTGTTTTTGACCACCATCACATTGTCCCCTCATTTCTACATCCTCTCTCACTTCTGTGTCAATTTAGGACCCTGATTGGGCCTCTCGGGACACCTTCCACCCCAACTAGCATGTTTTCCAAGAGTCCTGACTCCCTGGGTTAGGGTCGACCTTGACCTTGACCTGGTTTCCTCTTTCAAATCTAGAAGTCTATCGGCTTCTGAAGGTCATCAAAAATTCATTTCCCGCTTCCAAGTTGATAGTTTTGGGTTCCAAAGCAATGATTCTTAAATTATATTTAATATAGGTCCTCCTCTAGGGGCATGGGTCCAATTGGAATTTAATTCCCCTATGTAGGCCTCTCTAGAAGATTGTGCCCTAGTTTCATATAAAAGGAAGTTTTCTCTTCTCATTTTCTCTAAATCATGTGAAGCAATAATCAACAAAAGTCAAGTTAAGCACTAATCATCCCCAAGTGAAATAAAGCAAGAAGTCATGAAGAAAAATGTTCAAGCATCCATTATTCTACATGTTTTCAATCTTTCAAAGTGTTCAAGTCTTCCTATCAAGCATTCAAGTTCTCCATTGAAGATCAAGGATTCAAGCTTTCAAGCCTTTGAAGGGATTTGGTTCAAGTATTCAAGATTCATCATTCAAACCCTAGATCTATCCATCATGGTGGAGTGATCTTCCTTCAAGATCCTTTATGCATCCTCAAGACTCATTCATTCTCCCTTCAAGGTGGATTCCAAGCATACAATCATGGAGGTTTATGGTTTCTAATTGAGTCCAATATTTCATATTTACATACTTGTTTACATTCAAAATACAATAGCATATCTATTTGAATATCATAGCTTCATTATTAGATTTACTTCTACTATTTGCAAGCATTCTTTATTTCAATTATTGATTTCAAGGTTAATTCCTAAGTCAGGGTTTGACTAAGGCAAACCCCTCCCCCAACAAACAAACCATTTTCTTATTGTAGGTACAGGTTCGAAATAGTGGATCAAGACAAAGATTCAGATACCCTTTTCAACAAACTCCCAGGATCCAAAAATAGAATTTTAGTCTGAGACTTTTTAGGTCGATTCTACCGTAGGGCGCAATAATAAATTCTGGTAGATTTTTGAGTTTTGTTCATCTCTGCATTTCTATTCCAAAACAAGTCTCATATTTTCTATAAACTCAACAAAGGCTTTAGAAAATAGTATTCTTTAGATCAGAAATATTCAAAGGTTACTACATTTCTCCTATTCAATTCAATTAAAGTTATTAATCTTTCTACAAAATGGGAATTAGGGATTTCCTCTTTATCTCTATCCTTGATAGGTTGATTGATTTATTCATTGATCATTTCTTTAGGCTTAATCAATTTGGATGTTCCCTTTAAGATATTTGGGATTAAGAGGACAATCCCACCTTCTTCACACATATTTCAAATAACCCTCAATTTCAAATGTAACATAATTAAACACACATTATTAAACATACACTCTAATTTCTTATGTTACATTTTTGTGAACCCGCGATAGAAAACTCTTTCTTTTTGGTGTTAGATGCTTTGCCTCTTTTTCTTAGAGACTAGATCTTGCATATTAAATTAAATTTTCTTTTATGCTCTTGCATTTCAAAATACAAAAAAAAATCTACATAATCATAAAAATATAAAAAACACACTTCTTGCATTTCATTCACTATGAAGATCTTTAAGATGCTTTGGGGTATGGCTATTTTTCTCATTATGCTTCTTTTAGAATCTCTCTATAGTACTTATGATATTTATTAAAGTATCATCCATTTCATTATGTTTGTTAATCTTAATGTTTCACTTGCATATTCTATTTTGAGATTAACTAATGATATTCTTCCTACTTTCGAAACTTTCATCAAGGATTTGTGTAGTGGACTTACTACTCTTTTAGATTATGTGAAGAACTAGGTAGATGATACCCCACTTACTAATCTTCCTAATCCTATCATTCTTAATCTAGCTCCTAATCTTCCTAATCCTAATCCTATCAATCCTAATCCAATTGCAAATACTCCTTTTTCTATTTCTCCATCTTCAATCCCTAGTTATTCCCACATTTATGATGGGGCTCAAGATAGGACTCATGATAATGATATTCTAGAATTCTTTCATTTACCTTCCCTTTCCTATCCAATCCATGATGATGTTAAAGGTAAAAATAAGGAAACCTCTTCTAATCCTATCATTCCACCACACAACATTTTCTCATTAACACCATAATCAATCTCCTCCTATCAAAGCTTTACAAGATAGGTACACTACCGGATATACTATGGTGGATAAACAAGGTTATAAAAGTTTAGGGCTTGGTATCAATGAACAAAGAAATAAAAACTTGATTCATTCATCTCCTAAACAAGATATGCATAGTATAGGTTTCCCACCTCCTCCAATAAAGGTATTGGATCTTAACCATTGTCCTCCTCTTAATGTTCTTCTTCCAACACCTTCTTTAGATCACCCTGATACTCCTCAAGATGTGGCTAAGAAAGTGTATGTCCAATTAATGAATTGTAAGAAATAAATATTTAAACCTATTCAAAAAAATTCTCTCTCTAAATACATATATCCTTTTCATTATAGTAATACAAATTTACTTTCTTATTGTGTGCATTTCAAGTTATCTATTCGAGAAAGAGCTACCTTGGGAATTATATCTCATTCCTGTGCAGTGTTACAATTTCTTCATAATTTTGATATAGGGCATTCCCCTCATTCTTCTATAAGTTAGATCATGTTTCTCCTCTTGTTCTTAACTGGGGGGCAAGAGGTATTTTATTCCAGTATTCTAGTAACCATTTTTTCTCTTAGCATGTATTTTGTTTTGAGTTTAATTGGTTATTCTTTCTATATTCTATATGTATAAATTTTTATAACCATTCGTGATATCTTTTCTAGAACATTTTTTTTGTAAAGATATCTCTTTGCTACAATATGTCTTGATATAATTTGGTATATCCCTTGCTTTCACCCCTAGGGTACAAGGTATTTTCCTTCTTCCTCTATGTAAGGATATGATTTCCTTAGCTTAGTGGCTTTTGTTTATCATACAACATTGTTTCCTTACAAAAGATTTATGTTTTTGGCCATTGATACCCTCTTATATGGGAGGTGACTGTCTTAGGTCATCACCTCTTCTTTATTTTACAAACTATGCTCTTGATAAACTCTTGCCTTTGGTTTGGGTTAGAGTTTGACTCCTTCATTAAGAGATTCCTTTTTGTCTTCATTGCAGCGAGCTAGATGATTGAATCTTTGGTCCCTCTTTATTTTGGAAGATGACATTTTATCTTAATCACTCCTCTATGATGGGGGTCTTGATGATAAGATCTCTTCCTCTTTCAGGATCCTCTTTCTATATTTGACATATCTATTTCATGATTATCTATGTTGTTAGAGGTAATGGTCATTACTATTTGCTAATGAGATAGTGTATATTATTGTTAAGTTGGATATCTCCTTACTTTGCAAAGTAGGTATCCTCTCTTTCTCTTCCTTATCCTGCCTAGTGGGTAGTCATGATAAGGAGTAGGGAATATATAGGGTCTCCCTTATACTATATTTTACATTATTTTACATTTTACAAACATGCTAAATCCTCATAAGGTAACACACATAAGTTGCTAAATCCTGAAGAGACACGCTTTTTTTTTTTGCTAAATCCTTGGAAGGTAATGCACATAAGTTGCTAAATCTTGAAGAGATACACATTTTAAATTTTACAATATGCTAAATCCTTGGAAAGTAATGCACATAAGTTTCTAAATCCTTAAAAGACACGCATTCTTTACATTTTCCATAGTGATACAAGAATGTGGATCTATGGATATTTTAAAAGCTGTCAAAAGACACATTACAATTACAAAGCATAGTTTATGGGTGAACCTATTGGGCTCTCCCTCCTTGGTCATTCATGGTAAGGTGGGCATCTTACTAGGTGAGGTAATCACTTTCTCTTTTCTTTGTTTCACTTTCATGCTAGTAGGATTAGATCATGAAGCTATGTCATCTATAGTGTTTCTTGTTAGAATAGTTAGAAACCTAATCTCCCAAGAACACCTGCATGCATAACCTTATGACATGGAAAAAGCAAAGAACAAAAAGCAAGAAAAATCTATGGAGGCTAGAAATCTAGAGGCATCATCTGCACATGAAAACAATATTCTTTATGAACAATTGTGTTACAATCTGATACAATGCATTATGAAATACAAAGAGGTGATTCCTTAAAAAAGAATCACAAAACCCTAAAAGGGAAACCCTAAGGTTGGCTTAAGCAACTAGAGTGAATAGGTGAGTTAGTAATTAGATCAAAATGATTTAATTAATAACCTAAAAGGACTATTACTCTAACACCTCCCCTTAAGATAAGCTTAGGGAGAAGCAAAACCTAAGAGACTACTGCCGAAAGTAGGAAATAAGGGTCCTGGCAACAAAGGCCTGATCAGGTACCCAAGTACTAGAAATCTCTGTAAAGTGGGGAAATAGGGAAAACCCAGTGGGAAAAACTCTACCCCAAAAAGAGATGAACTAGATGAAGGAAACAAAGCCTCCAATCTAGGGAAAAATCCCAAAGAAAGGAACAAGAAAGAGCATGTATAACATCTCCAAAGCATGAAGCTGCAAACACTGTCAGAAGTAACTACTGGAACCCCCACTAAAATAGTGCATGACTAGGTAGAGAAGACAAACTTTGAAGAGCTAATCAATCAAAGAGGTGACCTCCAAAAGTAGAAATGGCCGAGTGTCTATATAGTAGATGAACCATCTCACCAAAATGCATAGGTGCCTAGCCATTGCATCCACCTAGTACATAGGAATAAAAATTGAATATGTAGATCCCTCAACCGAACCAAGGAAGCAATAGAACCAACAAGAGAACCCCCCCATAATGCTAAACATGGAGAGGGGTGACAGGAACAATGAAATGCAATGCCAGAAACAACTACAAGAAGAAGAATTAGGAACACTAATAGTGCAATAAAAGTATAAGGACAAGATAAAGGGCACTATCATGGACACACGACATGGGCTAATGTCATGGAAGGTATGCTCACTTGACAAAGGTGGATGAGCACAAAAGGTAAAATATCATAACCCCCCATGGCACTTTATAATTGAGTGCAAGTACAAACAAACACAAGGTGCTCAAAATTCTAGATATGCAAAAGTAGGCACTTTATCTTAGTGCATTTACAGAAAAGAGAATGCTATAGAAGAGAAGCATACAATGCTCAGAAAGTCAGAAAGAAGAGTGAGCCAGAAGAACAGAAGAAGAGATTCCAGGACTTGTAGAACCCAAGTAATCTGCCAGAGTGTGAAAGTGCAAAGCTCAGAGGAGAAAGAACTTGGAGAATAATCTGGATAAAAGACCCCTGCCACTAAAAAACTCACTGATCCAGCTTTCTAACGATATCTGGTTTTCCAAAAAAGGAGTTCGGATGAGCAAGATATGGCTCCTAGAAGGCAAAAACAAACATTAGACTTTGACAGAAAAAAACACTGTCAAAATAGTAGAACCCAAAACCTCAACCTCCATCATCAGAAAGAGCTTGGAAAGAGATTTCTGGCGATATAAAGTAGTCAGAAAAAGACCTTCGCTTGCTCCAGATAGAGCAAAAACACTATCAGAGGGTCAAAAGTCTCCAAAAAAAATCATTTTAAGCCCCTGGGGTTGAAAAAACCTTAGCCCCTGGGTTCATGGTGCATGCAGGGGGCTGAGCCAGAGCTCCCAGTCATACATATGACCGCTGCTAGCAAACATAAGCCTGTAGGGATAAAATCTCGCTGGGTGGCGCATATGGTAGCGGGGCCGGTGGTGGTTTCGGGTGAGCAGAGTGGGACCAGCGGGGACCGAGAGGCGGTGGGCCTGCGGAGTTGGGCCGGGGGCGCCGAAGGAGCTGTGCCGGCGGGGCAGTGGTGATGCTGTCACTGCTGGTGGCGGGGGCTGGAGGTACTGGCGGAGCCTGTAGAGCCAGCGAGAGGCACATTCGGTGGTGGTGGAGTGCTGGTGGTGCCAATGAAATAACACTAGCAGCATTTTTTTAACGCAATAAAAACCATAGAAAAATGAGTTTTTTTTTATTTTTTTCTCGGTTTCCATGCCCATACGGCATTGAAAACCAAAATTTTTTTGCCTCAGAGCAACGTTGTCCAAAATGGACAAGTTTTATATGGTTTCTAGGGTTTTTGGGTACTTTGAGCTCAGTGGTGATGTTTGTCTGAGCCCAAAATGCACCAAATTTTTTTTTTTTGCATGTAAAAAAGAAACAAAAAATATCGTCCTACAGAGAACCTCCTGCTTCTGAAACACTTCAGCAAAACATGAACAGAGAGCCACAGGAAAGCTCTGATACCATGTTAGAATAGGTAGAAACCTAATCTCCCAAGAACACCTACATGCATAACCCTGTCACATGGAATAAGCAAAGAACAGAAAGCAAGAAAAATCTATGGAGGCCAAAAAGCCAAAGGATCATCTGCACATGAAAGCAATATTCTATATGAAAAATTGTGTTACAATCTGATACAATGCATTATGAAATACAAAGAGGTGATTCCTTAACAAGGAATCATGAAACCCTAAAAGAGAAACCCTAAGGTTGGCTTAAGCAACTAGAGTGAATAGGTGACTTAGTAATTAGATCAAAATGATTTAATTAATAACCCAAAAGGACTATTACTCTAACAGGGACTATTACTCTAAGATATGTAAAAACCTCTCAAAAATAGAGATTTAAAGAACAAGGCCAAATCTCTCATGAAGAGAACATTGGCACGAAGATCTGGAGCTCTGATACCATATTGGAGTTCATGAAAACTATCAACCCATAGCTCCCAAGAATCACCTATATGAAAACCTATCACAGAAAGAGAGAAGCAAAAAAGCTATCGAGGCCAAAAATCACAGATCGATGGAAGAGGAAATATATTGTGCAAAACAATGGAGAAAAACTCTTAATGCAATACCATCCTCAATTAATTAATAACCATCAAATTGAATAATTTACAAAGAGGGAATCATTATCTTAGCGCCTACTTTTGCATATCTCAGATTTCCAGCACCTTGTGTTTGTTTATACTCGCAATCAGTTATAAAGTGCCATGGGGAGTTATCTGTAGTGTTGCTCTTGTCTTACTTATGTAGTCATGTATGTTTTCCATGATTAATTTCTCTTTACTTTCATATATTTATTCATGTATGTTGAGTTATAATCCTTGGTCTGGGGGCTCATGTCCTTGGCTTAGTGATGTTATACGTCCTTGTGATCCACAAGAGTCTTTCTTCTAACTTTACCATGAGTATGTTTGATTTCCATACTCGCGCTAAAGTGGGGGCTTAATGTATCATCTTAAAATGGAAGCTCTTCCATGTTAAGAATGTTTAGCCCTCCTTAGGGGGTGTTGTTTACCACCATCACATTGTCCCCTCATTTCCACATTCTCTATCACTTTTGTGTCTGTTAAGGACCCTGATTGGGCCTCTCTGGACACCTTCCATCCCAACTGGAATGTTTTCTAGGGGTCCTGACTCCTTGGTTCAAGGTTGACATTGATCTTAACCTAGGTCAAGGATGAAGTCAACCTAGACCTGGGTCCCCCTTTCAAATTTGGAAGTTTGTCGGCTTTCTAGAGGTCATCCAAAATTAATTTCCCGCTTCTGGGTCGACTGTTTTGGGTTCCAAAGCAATGATTCTTAAATTATATTTAATATAGGTCCTCTTCTAGGGAATGGGTCCAATTGTAATTCAATTCTCTTATGTAGGCCTCTCTAGAAGATTATGCCCTAGTTTCATATAAAAGGAAGTTTTCTCTATTTATTTTCTCTAAGTCATGTGAAGCAATAATCATCAAAAGTCAAGTTAAGGACTAATTCTCTCCAAGTGAAATCAAGCAAGAAGTCATCAAGAAACAATTTAAAGCATCCATTGTTCTACATGTTGTAAATCTTGAAAAGTGTTCAAATCTTCCTCTCAAGCATTCAAGCTTTCAATCCTTTGAAGAGATTTGGTTCAAGCATTCAAGATTCATTATTCAAACTGTAGATCTATCCATCATGGTGGAGTGATCTTACTTCAAGATCCTTTGTGCATCATCAAGACTCATTCATTCTCCCTTCAAGGTGGATTCCAAGCAAACAATCATGGAGGTTTATGGTTTCTAATTGATTCCAATCTTTCATATTTACATACTTGTTTACATTCAAAATACAATTGCATATCTATTTGAGTATAATAGCTTCATTATTATATTTACTTCTACTGCTTGAAAGCATTATTTATTTCAATTATTGATTTCAAGGTTAGTTCCTAAATTGCGGTTTGACTAAGGAAAACCCCTCCCCCAACAAACAAACCATTTTTTCTTGCAAGTACAGGTTCGGAATAGCAGATCAGGACAGAGATTCAGATACCCTTTTCAGAAAAATTCTAGGATCCAAAAAAAAAAATTTAGTCTAAGAATTTTTAGGTCGATTCTGCCCTAGGGTGCAATCAGAAATTCTGGTCAATGGTGACATTGACTTGAAGGTACAAATCAAAACTATGTCAGAACAGAAAAAGATTTCTGGGTTTTGTTTGTCTCTGTGTTTCTATTCTAGATCGTCTCATATTTTCTAGAAACACAACACATGCTTCAGAAAACAACATTCTTCAGATTTTCAATATTCCAAGGTTAGTACATTTCTCCTATTCAATTCAATTAAAGTTATTAATATTTCTAAAAAATAGGATTTAGGGTTTTCCTCTTTATCTCTATCCTTGATAGGTTGATTTGTTAGGAATAAGGTGTCTCAACGTTGGATAATTCTGGCTATTCTTATTATTTGTTTTGTAAAATGTATTTATTGCAAATAATGTAATTAAGTGTGAGTGTACATGTCTAGTTGGCATTTTGATGTGTCACTCCACCTGATGTGTTGGCATCTTGAATTGTGTGTAAGGAGATCATGGTTGAAACGGTTATGACAGATTCCTATGACACGTAAGAGATATTTCTAGAAGATTCAATGATGGGTGAAGACATGAAAGACATGTGGCAAATGATAAAGTTGATTACTGTACACTCTTCCACAATCATGGGGTTCAGGTTTCTATTTTCCTGGAGAATGGTAAAACCCTAATATAGTTATCTTTGGAAGTTGCCCTAAAAAGGAAAGCATACGATATAAGCATTTTTTAGGGTTGCAGACTTGGATAGGAAAAGAGTGTATTGTTGGTATGATCTGGTGCTACTGGATTTTTCTTTGACTGTCGATTGTCTCCTGAAAGAACTTGCATTGCAAGTGTGTTGTAACCGTTGTGTTGAAGATAATACATTGTGCAGGTTTTGGAGTGCTGGGGTTTTTTACCGAAAGGTTTTCTCCAGGGTAAATCATTATGTCATTCTCTATTTTATGTATGTATGGTATATGGATGCAATATCATTGTTAAATTAGTTAACAAATCTGAAATTGTAAGGATTTAAAATAATTTGCACAATCCTTTCCTTTAGAGATTAGTGTAGGAAGTTGTTTCCACACCTGAGTTTCCTTACAAGTGGTATCAGAGCCTGATCAAATTTTGATCGTAGTTATTGGGTAGGGTTTTTTGAGCTAATCTCAAGTTCAGTGGGATTTTTTTGTGCAGAGCATTCTGAATCTTATTTGTAGATTGAGATGGGAGGTTCCTCATATAGTATAATGGAGGTGGATAAATTTAATGGCACTAATTTTGAGTTGTGGAAACTCAAGATGGAAGACATGCTTGAAGACCACAATCTATAGGAGGCTACTTCACTTGATGTGAGACCTGTAGTGATATGTCAAGCAGATTGGGAGATCAAGGATTAGAAGGCTAAGGGTCTCATCAAACTCTGTCTAGCAGATGTCGTTCTTCTAAATGTTCTTGAAGAGACTATTGCAAATTATTTATGGAAACGGCTTGGGTTTGTGTATCAGGCCAAATCTCTAGTGAATAAGTTGTTCCTAAGAAAGAAGTTGTATTCTTTAAGAATGGAGGAAGGTGGATCCATAACTGATCATCTCAACACATTCAATTTATTGATTGGATAGTTGGCATCATCCGGTGCAAAGATCGAGGAGGAGGATCGATGTATGACCCTGCTTTGTTCCTTTCTAAATTCATGGGACCATCTTGTGATGGCTCTCAGAAGTACTATAGTCACATTTTGTATGGATGATGTGGTGTCTTCACTGCTATCTAAGGAGATGCGAAGAAAGACTTCAGATTCGTCTAAGGAAGCTCTTGCTATTCGCGGGAGATCCAATGACAAAGGAAAGTAGAATGACAATAAGTCAAAGAAGGGCAGATCCAAATCCCGTGGGAGTTCTAAGGCTCCTAGAAATTCCAAGGTGAAATGTTGGAACTGTGATAAATCTAGGAACTTCCAGAGGGACTGCAAAGAATCGAAGAAGAAGAAGAAAGGCTTAGATTTAGCTTTTGAAAAATCTCAAGAAGATGGAGATTCTTTTATTGCAGTTTTGCTAGCACATGCATCTGATGATGTGTGGTTGGTAGACTTGGGTGCTTCTTTTCACATGACCTCTCATCAAAATTGGTTATCAAAATATGAAGAGTTTGATGGTGGAAAGGTGTACTTGGGTGATGATTCTCACCTAAAGAGAGTTGGACATGGAAGGGTCACTATCAGATTTCTTGATGGATGAGTAAAGGGAATCAACGAAGTTATGCACATTCTGGGTTTGGCATGAAACCTATTATCTGTAAGTATGTTGAATGATGTAGGTGTGCAAGCTGTCTTTTCAAAAGATGGATGTAAGATGATGAGAGGTTCTATGGTGCTCACTAAAGGTACTAGGAGAGGTACTTTGTTTCAGCTTGATGCATGCATTGCTTAGTGCAATAGTTATTCTATTTCAAAGAAGAGAGTGGCTATCACTTCATCCCCACCATCTAAACGAGCAGTAAAGAAGACTGTGGCGATGGGTTGCGATGGCAATGCAGTAAGTGTACCTAAGGGTGCAAACACTTTGGAAGGCAAGCTTCCTGCAGAAAAGACATTGTTGTGGCATATGAGATTTGGTCACAGTGTTGAGAAGGGTCTTAGGACCTTGAAAACTAAAAATCTCATTGAGGGGCTAAATGATTGTAATCTCAAATTTGATTTATGTGAACACTGTGCTTATGGTAAGAAAAATCATGTTAAGTTCTACTCCAGTTCTCACAAGTCTTCTAGACTTTTGGATCTTATTCATTCTGATGTATTTGGTCCTCTAAAATTTCCTTCTATCTCCATTTCTATATATTTTGTATCTTTTATAGATGATTATAGTAGAAGGACTTGGATATATTTCCTAAAAAGTAAGACACGGGTTTTCAGTCGGTTCAATGAATTTAAGGCTCTCATGGAGAATCAGACTGGTAAAAGAATCAAGTGTGTGAGAATTGATAATGGTGATGAGTTTTGTTCCATAGAGTTTGAAAAGTTCTATAAAGAACAAGGAATCAAGAGACATAAGACAACTCCTTACACCCCACAGAAAAATGGAGTTGCAGAGAGAATGAATAGGACACTGATGGAGAAGGCTAGGAGTATGCTTAGTGGAGCTGATTTAGAACAAAGGTTTTGGGTTGAAGCTATGGCCACTACTTGCTATCTAGTTAACAGATCTCCTACATCAGCTCTTGTTGGTAAGACACCCATGGAGGTGTGGTATGGTAAGAAGCCTTCAATTAGACATCTTCATGTTTTTGGTTGTGAAGCTTATGCACATATTCCAAAGTAGAAAAGATCTAAGTTGGAAAACAAAGTTGTCAAATGTATTTTCATCCGATATAGTGTTGGTGTGAAAGGATACAAGCTTTGGGATCCTGTGACTAGAAAGGTGTTGCATAGTAGAAATGTTATTTTTAGAGAGATAACATCTTCTCCTATTGTGCTACAACTAGATGAAAAAGAAAAGGAAAAAGATGTTGTTCAGTTTCTTCCTACCATTGAGAAGACTGAACAGAGAGACCATGTTGGGTATAATGATGAGGAGAGCTCTAGTAGCTCTGATAGTTTAGAAGAAGAGGAAGAACAACCTCAACCTCAGCCCTTGAGGAGATCCAAGAGAGAAAGAAAGCAACCAAAAAGTTTTGGTTATTCTATGTTAGATTCCAGTTGTGCTTTTGCTTTGATTACTAATACTGATGAGCCTAGATCTGTGAAAGAGGCTTTGGGCATGGAAGATGCAGGTTCCTAGATTGAGGCTATGGATGATGAGATGGCTTCATTGGAGAAAAAAAAAACTTGGGACCGTGTACCTTTGCCTAAAGAGAGAAAATTTGTTGGTTGTAAATGGGTGTTGAAGAAGAAATTATGTGTAGATGGCAGTGTTGAAAGGTACAAAACTAGATTGGTTGCAAAGGGGTATTCATAGGTAGAGGGAATAGATTATGGGGAAATATTCTCTCCTATTGCAAAGTTGACATCCATTAGATTTTTTTTATCTCTTGCTGCATCATATGATTTAGAGATAGAACAGATGGATGTGAAGACAACTTTCCTTCATGGTGATTTTGAGGAAGAGATTTATGTGTCACAACCTGAGCACTACATTGTTAAAGGTAAAGAATCCTTAGTTTGCAGATTAAAGAAATCTATATATGGTTTGAAGCAATCTCCTAGGATGTGGTACCTTTAGTTTGATGTCTTTGTGTTGTCAATTGGATTTGTAAGATCGAAATCAAATCATTGTGTTTATTGCAGAGTTGAAAATGATCGCCTTCTTATTGTTGCATTATATGTTGATGATATGTTGCTGTTTGGGAAGGGTAAGGGTATGATTTCTGATTTTAAATCTTAGTTGTTAGCACAATTTGAGATGAAAGAT
>MU224256.1:279618-292145 GCA_018584345.1 Thuja plicata | reverse complement strand
GAAGGGAGACTTGAAAAAAAGGAAGCGAAACACATTTATGTTGGCACAAAAAATGTTTACCTTTGCTAGAATAACCTAATAAGATAGTTCACATGGATGATAGATTTTAGAAACTAGGTTTTATAGGACCTTTTAGTAATGTGTAAACAAGAAGAAGAAACTATTGATTATTTGAAACTAAATTGCCACACCCCTCACTCTCATAATGTCATAGATTAATTTATCTCTTAGACAATTCTTCTCAAAATGACACCTTCACCAACTTTTGGATTATAATCCTATCAATGATTCTATGGGAAGTTTAAAAAAGAGAAATATCTGATCATTCCAAGATAAAAGGAAAGTGGATAAAAGTTTTATGATCAAATTGAAAAATACAATTGAAAATAAAGTGAATAATGCAATGAAACATAGAACTGAAAACATAGATCTCCCATTTTCAAACAATGAGCTACTAAAAATGTGGGAAGACGTCGAAGCCCCTGTCATTCATACAAATGCAGAGATTAATCTCTTGACAAATCCAAAGAAGAGAATAAATTGGTCCACCTCCTTGAGAGCCGATTCAAACCTAAGTTTGTTGAAATATTAACAGAAAACCTTAGAAGCTTGAGATCTCATTGCATACTCAAAGATTATTTTGGAAACATAAGTGGAAATTGCGTCAGTTCGATTAACACCAATCATTAACCATTCTTCTTACCTATAGATTTGTGCAAATTCCCTGATTCAATGACTCAATATCCAATATCTAATAATCACTTGCCAACTTCGATATAGATATGGAGGGAGATTACATTGTGGACAACTCATTGACAATGTGAAAAAAGTTGAATACCATACATTTTTGTTAACATCCTCTTGCAACATATGAGGTCCTATAATTAGAAGGCAGAGAGTGACTGAAAATACAAGAAAAGGCCAGAGGTGTCCTTTTGGTGCAGAGCTCTAGGCATACGAATCACATTGGGTAGATGTGTTGTCGCCTTCCACCTTTGGCTTCACTACATTTTTGATAGCTCTAGTACAAATACAGAATAGTGCAATGTATTGCAAAGAAGAGACAAACATATCACCGATGTGATGTTGAGGAATATTTCTCAAGAAACTTGCGCAGTTATCATGATATATGGCACTAAAGAAGCTGTTATTGTAAATGACCCAAATTGATAAAAAGTGTTCTTAGAGGCATGAAACAATAAGAAAATAACCAGTGTGGGCTCTGAGTTTTTAATTAGACCTCACTGATGGTGTGGCCATTGAAACGTAGATTGTAGATTGTTGCCTGCTATTGTCATTTGAATCTACTTCAGTTTTACAGATTTCTACTTGAGCTTCTAATATGATTGTTGGGGAGAGGGTTTTTGATTCAGTTTTTTTCCAAAATTGAAATGCGTTTCATGGAATGTAAGGATCCTGACTGTGCATACTCATTTCATTTCTTGGGAGTATATCTTACTCCCCATTTAAAACTTGATTTGCTCATGGTGGACATTAATGAAATACAGGGGATGAGACATTAGTACCTAGAATTTGGTACATGTCATGACCTGAGCTTATATGAGTTACCTAGATCAACTAAAGAAATTATATATATATATATATATATATATATATATATATATATATAAAATACAAAAAATATTTAATAGTTTACAATGTAAACATAAGTTACAAAATATAAATAATTATACTTGAACATATAATATTTATAACAAGTAAAAATCTCAAATAAGATTTAAAAATGGATATAAGTAGATCAATTTAAAAATAAAAAATGTATAAATTAATAAATGTATTATATTTTATAAAATTATATTCAAATATCTATCAAATAGAAATAGTATGTAATTGATGTATAAGATCATAATGTATATAGGGAAAGTGAAATTCACCTCTCAAATTTATAAATTAAGAAAAAATAAATAACATCAACATAAACAAAGAAACTTAGTTCAACAAATCATTGAAGTAAACAAGAATAACAACAAATATAGCATACAAGTATCAATACAACGATTAAATAACTCAACTGACAAATACAATGTTTAAATTTAATTTATTTAATAAATGCAAGAATCTATATATTATTATGATATACTAACACACATTAAATATTTAAAAAAAAAAAGAAAAACATAAACAAGTTTATACATATTCGAACTATATCTATATTCAAACTCTATACATTTATTATATTTCTTTGTTCAACAATTGAACAACTTATTTTTGGTTTTGATGAGACATATCTCTTAGTTGTATCATACTCAAATTTTCATTCAAATTTTATACCTTTTAATTTGTGACTCAATCTTTGATTTGAAGTCAACGCCTAAATTATGACCTTGATTGCTCCTTTCCTATCAATTTCATTCCAAAATTTCTACTTATTTCATTCCTTCTCTGAGACCCCTCCTTCGTTTACGTCCTAGTTTATAGTATTCTATTGTGATGAATTAGCTATGTGTTGACTTATGGACTATTCTTGTTCATATGTTAACATGTGGACCTTTTCACTTCTTATTATAGATATTTGATATCTTTATGAGCTATGATAATTATCTTATGATGCTTGGTTGATGATCACATGCATTGTATCATGACACTATATTATGGATAAAATTGTGACATTGATTATCCTTATTTTCTTTGCATTATTTTGAGGTGTTGTAGTGCCCACCAATAATTTACTTTCTAGTGTTGATGTGAGAATATTTTGGTTATTTTCATGATGATTAGGTATATGTTATGATGATTTTACTGACCCCATACTTGTATGTGTATGGATAGTGTATATGTTTTATATTGTTGTTTGGCGTGTCTATCTCACATTTCTGTATGATGTGTTTGATGTGGTAGAGGATGGAGACGCAGTTACTTGCATTGCGAGATCCTAAGGGTTGACCAATTGCTATCATTGTCTATTCTATATATTATGTACATGCTCGGCTTTGTTATGTAGGTTTGCAGATACCGAGCATCGACTTCCCTAAATTGTCAGGATGAGTGTGCCCTATCACATTATCTCAGTGGTAAGAGAAGAGGGATAACATTTAGGCCTAAATCCTAGCATAAGTCCTCATTTGTCTAGAAATAATGGACAAGTATCTAGTTGATTAACTTCTCTAAATTTGTCGGGATGATGTTAATTCGTGAACCCTTGTTTGAGCATGCTTATTTTCTTGCATATTTTTAGCATTTAGTTCTGGTTATATTTGAGTGTGCATGCATGAAGGCCAATGTGGTATTTTTCTTGGGATTAATGGGAAGTACTCAGAGGGGAGGGGTGAATCAATACCTCTAAATTTTTTAACACTTTTCACCTTTCATCATTAGTAATCAAAATTTACTGTATTACCGACCATATATGATGTTCTTTCTTATGCATGTAGTATTAATTCATAAACTTAATTGTATGCAACATCCATAGAAACATTAATGAAAGTAATAGACACATAACACAAGATATGATATCATAGAAAACTCCTGTTAGAAAGTAAAAACTATGGTGGGGATGGCACCCACAAAAATTCACTATCTGCTAAATGGAAGAGAGCCGGTAAAGCCTTACAATTGATCACTTCTAATGAACTACCCTGTTAGGAGTATTAATGTGGAGACTTGTTAGGATCTACTCTGTTAAGAAATTTTAGAAACACTAATGAAGTGTGCACTTGGTTAAGAGATTTAGAATAGGACTATTAAGTCCACCTTCCTTGAAAGGATTTCTTAAGTATAATCCACTTGTTAGAATGTGTACAATATGTTTGACCTGATTATATACAATCAATAATTTCTAATTACAGATCCATTAAATCTTACAGTGTATGAATAACACCTATAGTTATTGATTAATACATTTTCCTGCTTGTCGGTAGCCTTTGTTCTGTTCTTGACAACTGATTTGATCTTTGTCTGTGTTGTTGCATGAATTCTCTTGTAGGATCCTTAGATGGTCTTAATGGCTACAATCATCATCAAACAACATGTTCATAATTGATTGAGCATCTATTTATAAAAGTATTTTACCTATTTGAGAATCACGCATTACAATGTTAACTCTAGATCCAAGGTATACAACTTGACCTTGATCCTTTAGTTTGCATGTTTTAAAATAGTTAAATTGATAAAAGTAATAATAATTACATTGCTTTCTTTGCACATAATGGATTTAAAACAAATCAAGAAGCTAAATATAAAACTTCAGTGATTTATCTGACATGGAAAGTCAGATCCACTTTTTGCAGGATGTAACTAACTGTCGGTTCTTGATCATCATTGTGAACTAAAATTCTGTTAGTGTTGTTTCTTTGAACTGATCATCATATTCTCTATATCTGTCAGGTTCCACTCTTGACTGTTTCATCGGGTTGCACTCTTGGTTACTGGTTGGGTTCTTTTGACCCTTTTTCATCGCATAACACTGAATAGTGTTTCTTGGGGTGCTTTGTACTTACCAGTATTGGTAACCTTGGCGTCAGGTAGTGCTTTGCCCTATCTATCAGTGTAGTATAAACTGATGGTGTGTATCATGTTTTTTCTTGTATATACTAATGACAAAATATAATGTATTCAATCTCCCCCTTTGACATTACTATCAAAAACTGATATGTGCATAATACTAAAGTGTTTAGTATGTACACCATGTATATATCCTTGTCATTGTATGACTACCCCTAACTATATGCGTTGGTATAGTGTAAGTATATGTACATGTATACTTGCCATTGTACTATACATTCCCATTTTTTTTGTTGTTTCCTCTTTCAAATGAATGAATGTACATATCATTTCCTCCTTTCATTTTCACTTTTATTGATTGACTGTAAAAATCATTTCCCCCTTTTTTGATAATCATGACAAAAATGTACAACGTAAAAGTTGTAAAAAATGTGGCAAAAATGTGTAACTTACAGTGTGTCAAGAATGTGGGAGTGAGTGTTCTTGATATCTTCAATCATTTTCTCCCATTTTTCTTTGAGGACTTTGAGTGCCATGTGCTCTAGCTCAATCCGAGTATGCATATCATAAATGTTGTCTAGGACAGACATTTCTTGGGTGGCAATAAGTGCTCTTGCCTCTATCATATGTTGTTGCAGTAATGTGAGAGTAGGTAAGAGTTGAGCTTGAAGCTCATTCACCTCATCTCTAAATCTAATTTCTGCAATCTGTATATCTTGTCTATGCTTTTGAACTTGCTTGAGTTATTCATTGTGCAATTTGATTGTGTCTTCATTGTTTGTGAGACCTTGCACACTCGCTTGAATATCAGCATCAATCTGTACTATCTTATCAGTATACTCCTTGGTGAGTTGACCTAACATGCATAATTTCTGTATCAATTCTATTGCTTGTAAAATAATGGGGTCTATTGTGCTTACCAGTTTAGATAGCTTCACCTTTTGTAGTGCCACTTCTTGGCTTATCCTCTCAGCTAACTTGAACTCATATTTCTTCTCAAGTTTAGCTTCCATAGCCTTCTCAACATCTATGTTCTAAGATGTGATAGCATCGGTGAGAACCGCTAATTGATCAAGCATGGGGACTTTTTGATCAACATCTGTGTCAGGTACAATTTGCTGAAGTATTCTTCATGACACTTCAAGTACCTTTTCTTCCTTGGTGGCTTTTCTCAACTTATCTTTCATGGATTTCCTTTCACAAATTCTTGCATACTTTCTCCACTCAGTAGGATCCAATATTCTAGGATCACATATTGTAATCTCAATAATTTCATCCAAAGTGACTCGATTCTTGTTCTTGCTCTTCTTCTTCCTTGAGATTTGAGTAGAGGCAGATGTATGAACTACCATTGCTAGTTCATTTGTCTTCTCTGAGGCACTTGGTGAAGGCTTTTTAGATGAAACCTCTTGTGTCTTCTGCTCGGGAATCACCTATCGGTTAGGTGAAGACGTCTCTTCATCAACCTTGGGTGTTTCAACATATTTTTCTTCAGTTTTCTTTTCATCTTTCTTTTCTTCTTCACTCTTCTCCTTCTACTTATCCTCTTCTACTTGTTTTTCTTCTTCTTTGATCTGATTAATAGACTTGTCTTGTTGATCATCGGTTGCATCTTGTTCTGCGGTTGTATCTTTTGGTTCATCTATTGTATCTTTTTTTTTTGCATCACCCTTGTCTTTGGGTATGTGTGTATGTGCTATCAATTCTTAATTTCCTTCTAGCAGATTGATAACCTTCATCAATACTAGCATATTATTCTACGTTCCCACTTGTGTTGTATCTAGTATTGTGTCCTTCTCATTGGTTTGAGCTTGTTGATCAGTGACATCTTCATCCTTTTGGATTTGATCTGCAGGGTCCAGTCCTGTGATGTCGATAATGGAAGTGTCTGGCCATATCACATCAGCAACATCCATGTCTTTAATTCCTTGTGTTTCCAATTCTTGTTTCTTGTTTTGATCCTTAAGAGATATGAAAATGACATCATCTTCTTTTTGTGGATCTTTATCAGAATCATAATGAGTGATGTCTTGAATGTCAAGATCATCCATGACTGTGTCTAAGTTGATGGGCTCATTATTATCTACATTATCCAAAGCAATGTTCTTAGGACTTGCTTTATCCTTCTACTCCTCTACATGAGGTGTGTCGGTGAGAAGTAATTGATTCTCACAACTTGTTGATTCTGTAGGTAGTTCTAGGATTTGTCTCCATTAAGCCTCGGTCATGCTATCCAACTCTATAAATTTATCCTACAACACTTTGTAAGCTCTTATCTTTACCACAAATTTATTAGAATGCTTTTTCATTATCACTTTTATCTCTTCCATTTTTTATTCGGAAGGCATGAGTGTGACAAGTACCCTCTCCCTTGCTTCCTTTTCTATGTGTAAAGCATATGACCATTTTTGTGAAATTATATCACAAGGTTCTTTTGGTATTTTCTCAATAAATTATACTGGTACATATTTGAACTTGACCATTGCCCTGATTATTGCATCTTTTATTTTATGTTGGTCCTCTGGCTCAAGTTTTTTCCATTGTCTAATTTTTCTATCGGCCATAGTACCTGTTGTAGCAATTGAATTGGCAATTTCATCCATTGTTCTAGGTGTTGAGATTTTCTTATCTACATCAAGCTCATCCTCTTTTGAATCTTCTGTGTTTGTTGCTTCCTCTTATAGGTCCTCACTTGACCTTTCTTGAGAGGTGTAGTTTCTTTTGTAGTTTGACTTTTTTTCCTCTGAGTTGTTGTGGTCCTTGGTTTCTTGGTAGGAGGTGGAGGTGTATCAGATTCAGTGGCTTCAAAATATGATTCTTGCTCATGTTGCTCTTCACAAATGGTAGCCTATTCCTTGGTTTCCTCTGTTTGTTCTTTTTCCTCGTCATTAACCGATAGCATCTTTTCAAGATTCTTTACCATCTTGTTTTTCTTGTTGACAGTCTTCTTGATTACTAGGCCTGATTTTATCTTGCACTTGGCCTTTTCATATGTCCCAAATATTGGTTGTTTATTGTCAAGTGGTTCATTCATTAATGCATCAATTGCATTGGTTGCTTGATCTATGTTAATCTCATAGTCAAGAGGTGGTAACGAGGTTGTTCTTGGTACAACCAGTTTAATATGAGTAAAATCTTTATCCACCATGAAACATATTTCATCCCTATGTTTTTCAATCAACTATTCAATGATCCTCACTCTCTCCATCATCTTTTCCTTGAAGTCAAGGAAGTATTCAGTCATCACTGAATCAAATTTGTCACCTAGTGACTTGATATAGTCATTTATTTGTAGTGTGACTGTCTTGGTGGTGTCCCACTTTACTTTGCCTACACAAAGAAAGTATTCTTGAAAGTAAAAGAATACACATTATAAGTGAACCAAACTTACATGTGTTTGTCTTTAAAAACCTAATTTTTTTAATATTCGCATCAAGTTTCTTCAACAGGATCTCACATAGATCCATCTGTATTCCCTTCGTTACTATCTTGTAATTTGTGCTTACCACTGTTGATGCTATATTTTTTAGCCCGCTTGCCTGAAAGATCTTGTAGCCTATCAAACATGCACCGAACCTCAATTCCTCATCGGTGATGGTGTTCACCTTGAGTCCTCTGTTATCCCACACAACATTTGTGAGTTTTTCAACTTCTGGTCGAGAGGGATGCTTGTGTGCCTTTGGTTTGTTGGTAATGGGGTAATATGTTACATCATGTAACATATCCTATGTGATTTTATTTGGTTCATCTAACAATAACTTTTGGTCATGCATTCTGCTCATAAATAACCTAATCCAGTCGGTTTTGAAAACCCTCATGAAATATGGGGCATTTGTTATCCCTTTTACCTGTAGGTGTTTATATTCTTCCTTCAAGTTCCCTTGTGCATCACAAAACTTCTTGTAAGCTTGATCTATCTCTAGATCACCAATCTCAGCGATCTTGCAGTGAATGTAGGACCTTACTTCTTCTATCAACAACACCCTAGGTGGAATTTTCAAAAATGTGCCAGAATCATTGGGCTTCGATGCAATCTCTAGGAATATCTTGTACTTAGATTCCACAAAAGTGCTATTCTTGATCAACTTAACAGAATTCTTCTTATCATTCTTCAACTTTACTATTCTTGAAGTGGTTGACATTTTGTTTTGAATTTAGGGATTTTTTGAAAACAATAATAGAGTTCTTCAGTATTTCAGGTACTTACTTTGATCTGTGGAACTGGTGAGTGATCTGTTTGGAGTGCATTGGATCGAGTCGAGGTCACTCTACTATCTTCTCTCTTTTTTCTCTGTTTTCACTCTGCTCTTTCATCTCAAATCACGTGTGAGAAATGAAGTGCTTTCATCGAGTATTTATAGACTTTTCCCTAAGTCTATCATAAATGCTCAACAAATCGTAGGGTCATAAAGATGGACTTCGTCAGGAAGACTCTCAAATAACATTCTCAGTGTAAACAAGATGCTCAAGATGGCTGTTAAGATTGTTTATTTCACCGATGGATATCGGTGTTGTGTCAAGACAAATTTGTGACTTTTCTTCCTTACCGACGGGTGTCGGGTTACATTACTGACTTAGCCTTTTTATGTGTTGACCAAAAATTCTCGGTCAGTGTAGACAACTCATCCTTTATATTCACCGATAATTTTTGGTATGTGTTTAGCTGGTGGAGTTGTTTTCTGAGAATTGTAGCAAGTAACATAGTATGCATCTTTATTCATGCATATTTTGACTATCTATCAATTTGTATAATGGAACTGATGAAAAATATGACTTGGTGTAGTGCAGTTCCATACTTACTCATTTATCTTTAGACGGAGGTGGTGATATCACCAGATCCATGAGATGAGGTGTCGCCTACTGCATTGCTTGGTCCAACTTCCTCAGTAGTGTAATCTTTCCTCCACATTTGCTTTCTCATTTTCTTGATGTCTTCAATGCTGTTACCATTTGCAAAAGTGGTGGTTTCTGTTATTCGGTCTCTATAGTCCTTATTTAGATGTCCAACCTTATGACAGTGCAAACATGCCATTCCTAGGTTGGTCAAACCTCTAAACCTTTTGGTCCAAGTTCTCATCTAGTTTACAGCTACGTGACCATATCTACCACACGCTGTGCAGTTTATCCATGTATTGTAGTCCCAAACAAATGAATTACCGACTCTTCTTGGTTTATATGTATTTTCTTCATTTTTGGGTTTCCATGCTTCAATTTTCTTCTTCCTGGATTCAAGAGATGTGTTCCCATGCATTTTTCAGTTGGGACAATACTTTTCCATATAGGTTTCCTTATTTGGTTCTTTCACATTTGATTTACATTCACGTGCTTTATGTCCTTTCTTGCTGCAATTATAACAATGTCCTATGAATATAAATGTGGATTTAGGAATACCTTTTTCTTTCCTCCTGCAGACATTTGAGGTGTGGCCTTGCTTTCCATAATGATTTCATGTCAATTTCCTTGGTCTAGGATTTGTGTAGGCATTTGTTAGATCAACTTCATTTGATGACTCTCCATGCTCTGTGTACCCTAGTCTAGTGTTGGTGTTGGGTATTCTTTGTGCCTTCAATAATTCATCCATCCTTTTTGTACTCTCTTCAGCTCTCTTAATCATATCATTATGTTGTTGTTGAATTTTGGCCTCATTCTTTAGTTTTTCAATCTCATCTCTTAGTTCATCGATAATTTGTATTCTTTCAATGAGTTCCACATTCATTTTTTTTGCTTCTTGACTCATAAGAATAATTTGATTAGTTACCTCATGGTGATGCTCTGTAAGTATTTGTATCTCAAACTCCTTTTGTTGTAGCTTGTCTATGATCTTTCTTCTATCATCAATAGCTAGTGTGCTCTCTTTTTCAGCTTTCCTTGCATTATTCATCACATCAATCATTCTTACCATCTGTGTCTCTTGACCGATTTGCAGAGATTTGACTTGTCCAGCTAGATGTAGATTGATCTTATTTAGGCTTGTGATACTTTCTTCTGATGTATCTCATGCCTTGCTTGCATTTGATCCTGATGACTCAAAGAAATCTTGAATCTCTTCCTCCTGATAGTGTGTCCCATTATAGTGAGAAGCCATGTCTCATTATAGTGAGAAGCCATATTCTTTCTTTCATCAAGTAATTGTCTGAGGTTGATTCTAGCTTCTTTATACTGTTCATAGAACATCTAAATTTCAATCTTTTTATTCTCAATATTTTTATCAAGTTTATACTTCTCCATTGTATGATCTTTTCTCATAAGTCTTTAAGCTTTCCAAGAAGAGATTTAGCTTTGATACCAATTGTTGGGATTAATGGGAAGTAGTACTAAGAGGGGAGGGGTAAATGAGTACCTCTAAAACTTTTAACACTTTTCACCTTTCATCATTAGTAATCAAACTTTATTGTATTACCGACCATATTGGATGTTCTTTCTTATGCATGTAGTATTAATTCCTGAACTTAATTGTATGAAATATTCATAGAAACATTTAGGAAAGTAATAGACACATAATACAAGATATGATATTGCAGAAAACTCTTGTTAGGAAGTAAAAACTACGGTGGGAATGGCATCCACAAAACTTCACTTTCTGCAGAATGGAAGGGAGCTGGTAAAGGCTTACAATTTATTACTTTTGATGATCTACCTTTTTAGGAGTATTAATGTGGAGACCTATTAGGATATACTCTGTTAAGAGCTTTTAGCAACACTAATAAAGTGTGCACTCGGTTAATAGATTTATAATAGGCCTGTTAAGTCCACCTTCCTTGAAAGGATTTCTTAAGTGTACTCCACTTGTTAGAATGTGTACAATATATTTGACTTGATTGTATGCAATCTATAATTTTTTATTACAGATCCATTAAAGCTTACAGTATATGAATATCACCTATAGTAGTTGATTAATACGTTTTTCCTGCTCATTGGTAACCTTTGTTCTATTCTTGACAACTGATTTGTTCTTTGTCTGTCTTGTTGCATGAATTCTCTTGTCTGATCCATAGATGCTCTCAATAGCTACAATCATCATCAAACAACATGTTCATAATTGATTGACCATCTATTTATACAAGTATTTGACCTATTTTAGAATCACACGTAACAATGTTAACTCTAGATCCAAGGTATACAACTTGACCTTGATCCTTTAGTTTGCATGTTTTAAAACAGTTAAACTAATAAAAACAATAATAATTCGATTTCTTTCTCCACACATAATATATTTAAAACAAATCAAGAAGATAAATATAAAACTTCAGTGATTTATCTGACACGGAAAGTCAGATGCACTTTTTGCGGGATGTAACTGACTATCAGTTCTTGATTGTCGGTGTGAACTAAAAGTCCGTCGGTGTTCCTTCTTTGAACTGATCATTAGGTTCCCTTTATCTGTTGGGTTCCACTCTTGACTATTTCATTGGGTTGCACTATGGGTTAGTCGTCGGGTTCCTTTGGCCTTTTTCTCATCGAGTAACACTAAATAGTGTTTGTCCAGATGCTTTATACTTGGCAATATCGGTAACATTGGCATCGGGTAGTGTTGTGCCTTGTGTATCGGTGTAGTATAAACCGATGGTGTGTATCATATTTTTCCTTGTATATACTAATGACAAAATATAATGTCTTGAATTTTGTTGTGATGTAATTAAAAGAATAATTAAAGGTTTATTATAAAGTTTAAATCATTAAACTTTCTAAGAATAATAAAATATTATATATACAGATATGTAATTAATAGGGATTAATTAAATACTTGTTTTTATTAAAAGGGATTAATTAAAAGGCTAAAGATAAAGTTTGAAGATTTAATTAAATATTATGTCTAAATAGAAATTAAAAGGCATATTTAATATAAATAAATTATTACTATGCTACAAATATGATTTCTTTTTAAAAATAATAATATGCAACGTAATTGAATTTATATAATAATAAATTGAGTTTTAATTCTAATTAAAAATTGAGTTTTGTGGATAACTAATTATTTAATTACAAAAAAAAGAGAAGAAAAGAAAGAAAGGATATATATATATATATATATATATATATATATATATATATATATATATATATAT
>MU224256.1:267017-279142 GCA_018584345.1 Thuja plicata | reverse complement strand
ATTTATTAAATATTAAAAGAAAAAAGAGAAAGGAAATTGTGTATTTATTTCTTTTAAAATAAATAAATATGTAAATTGATTTTATTTTAAAAAATAAGTGGTAAAACAAAGAAAATAATTCTTTTATCTTTTTTTAGGGTTTAGTTTTTTAAGAAGTTGTTCTAGAAAACCTCATTAAATAGTTCTTAGTTATGAGAGTATTTTGGTCATTTTAAAAAAATAGGGAGGACAGACATTTTTCAGAACATAAGTTTTAGGAGACATGATTACAGGTTTTCCATCAAAATTTTGAAGTTAAAGAATATATTTTTAAAGCTTGGGAGTGAAGTCTGCTTTCTTCTTCTTCTTCTTCTTCTTCTTCTTCTTCATACCAAGTCTACCTGACATTTTCATGGTAGGAATTTAGGATTGTTTTTAGAGTTTTTGTTGGAAAAATAGTTTTCTCCGTGCTTGTTTGATTGTGATTTGATTTTGAGTTAAGTTTTGTTTGATTTCTAAATAATTTATAAAGATGATTATGGTGTTCTTGTGAGTTATGTTTATAGCACGTCTGGTATTCTGTGAATTTGTATGGAAACCCTATGAAAGAATTATTTAAAAAGGATACATTTGTGTTGTATATCCATTAAGGTTTTACCAAGTTGTACAAATTTAGTTTCATAAGTTTCAATTGTATAGAGAAATCCTTTATTATCAACTATGTGTATTGTAGATACCTTTATATAAGGATATTAATTTTAAATATACATTTTTTGGAATAGGGTTGTGAAGAGTGAGGGTAGGAAATGATTTTCATTTTAGATTTCACCTTAAAAATATAAAGATACTTTAATATACCCATTTTGGTTTTATTTAACATATATGAAAATCAAATAGGGTTCCTTTGTATGGAAATGGTCAAATATTGGCTGTTATAGTGAAATTAGGCCTATTTGAGCTTGATTTTTTTTAATCGGAGTCTGATGAACATTCATCCATAACTTTTTCTAATTACATAATTGGTAAAATTGCTTCAATAAGACATTAACTAATACTATTATGAAAGTTTTCACTAAGGTTTATGATGATCCAATGTTGCAAAACAAAGTTATGGTCTTTTTACCAAACTAGTAACCTTCATTCCCGAACAAGGATGTTAGAGAGATTTACTTTTTACACAATTTAAGTGACCTTATTTTTAGGATTGAAAAGAATGGAAAATATGTGAAATTAAATTATCTTTCCACCAATAAAAGTTTCAGATCCGTATTGTTTCATATGAGACTATACCATTCAAATTACTGACTGATGTGCATAGAGAACATAGACAAAAACTCACTATTATAAAGTTAAAATTGTTAGTAAGTCTTATTAATTAAAAATAATAATCAATTTTCCAATTATTAAATAACTGATATGACTGATCTAATTAATTTATAATTTAATTTTAAAGATCATAGAGATACACTAAAACACCATATATGTTTCGTGTGCGTACTTAATGTTATTAACTAAGTCATTTATGACTTAAGAGTATTTTAATAAATATAATGATGTTATATAAATGGAGTAAAATAATATTTCAAATTCATGCATGCCTTCTCTCATGTGATCTTGGTGTTGTTAAGTGTCAGTGTAGGTAGGTTGTTACTCTAGGTGGGTTTTGTCTTCGGACTTGTAATATCTTATGATTTTATGCCATTTTGCTCTTTGGGTTTCATATTTTGGAAAGTTCATAACCTATTTATCTCACGATTGATTCATGTGTTTTCTTGGGTACATATGTTATAGATGTCATGTATTCCTTGATTCCTTGGTATTTATGTTATTTTATTATAAAAGGTGAGAACCAATATTGTGTTGAGTTGCAATTTGTTCACTTGGTCACCTTGTTTCATCTACTGTTATTGTTCAATGTTTTGAGTGATGGTATTTTTTATTATGATTTACTCCATGTTTGAGAAAGATTTTTTTGATGCTATTGAGAATCATTGGTTTGGTGATATGAGATTTAGAGAATTTAGTAATTGTTTATTGATATATCCATTATTACATGGATGACTTATTGAGATGTCCATTATGGGATGGACAATTTGGATCCTTGTAGATGATGTATTATTCTTTGTTATGCTCCACTATTTTCATTGATGACTTTCATGATTTAATGCTTTACAAGAAGTCATTTATGGTTTTGGCTTTATCTTCTTTTGGTCATGTGGTAGGGATCATTAGGGTAGGTTATCTAGGAGCATAGAGGGGAAGTGGCTTGCAATGGGGGCCAAGGCCCTAAGAGGCTACTAGGGTAACTCATTCTAAGTGTCATAATAAGTGATAACTTAATAAAATTAATTGAGATAAAATAATAATAAGATAAATATGTGCCTCGCTCATGTCTTGAGTGCTAGTACAGGCTAAGGATGGGAGTGTAAGAGGATGCTTGATCAAGGTCTTGCATGGTTAGAATCATTTTTTGTATGAGATGGTTAGTGAGACACATAGAGTCACTTGGGAGCCAGGGTCCACAGGGGCTACTAGGGTAATTGAACGGTAGAATTATGTGATGACACTTCCCTATATGTGTTCTAGGTTCCTATGTGAGTATTTGGTACACTTTCTTTATCTCTTGATCTTTCATACTTTTCACTTTGAAATATTCTTGTAACCTTTTTATCCGGTGTACCTATTGGAGATTTGTTTCTATACAGTTAATTGATTGTATGTTTAGATACATATTAGATATCAATATATCAAGCCTTGCATGGTTAGATACATATTGAAGACATGTTTATTATGTTATGTTCATACACACAGATCTAGATATGATGTTTGACTCAAGTTGTGTAATTATGTTATTGGCTGTTACAGTTCTGGAAGAGTATCTGTTCAAAGCCGACGTATGTAACATGTTTCTTAAGTTGTGCCTATCTTCAAGATATGTGTTTGTATATTCATGATTAGTTATGATTTGATGATAGTTATCTAAAGGTGCCAAATGTGTTTCAATAAGATTGCAAAGTTAGAGATAATTTGGTGAGGCCGACTTAGTGAAGCGTCGCGTCTATTTAGTTTATGTTGCGCGGACATAATATTGTATGCATGGCTAGTGAATCTGACAAAGATGTTATGAAGAGTCATCTTATAGGTCCTATGATCTCATACTTTGAGGAAGATACTTATAGCAAGTCATTTGTAATACACTAAGTGTGAACAATACGAAAAAGAGACAAAAAATGTACAGAGCAGAATATCAGTTGTGGTTCATTCATCAAGAGTCTATGTGAAGAAGAAATAGAAGATTACAATACACTAGAACTAATCAAGATAGTAGGTCTACTCTACAATTCATCATTAGATATAGTGCATATCTTTTCTACAGAAGGTTGTAGCCTTCACCATTGAAGCAGTGAGCTTTTGGACAGTGAGTCCACCACCCCTAACAGGGTTATTTGTAAAAGACTCCTAATAGGGCCAGACCCTTAGCCATGTCACTATACTTATTGCATTGTAAAGAACAACTCCTAACAGGGTTGCAAGATCTTCTAACAAGGATTACTATAAACAAGTATAGTTCATTGTGGGTATTAATTCCCATCGGGGTTTTTACTATTTGGTTTCCCTGTAATCAAATTGTGTGTTGTGTACTATGTTGTCTGATTAAGCATTTACTTTATTGTATCCTAAAGTTAAGGAAGTAAAAATAACTAAAGTTACTGATAACTGATTCACCGCCCCCTTCTCAGTTATCCTTTGGGACTATTCTAACAATTGGTATCAAAGCCAAGTACCCTGGAGAAGAAGCCTAACAGCTTAAGGTAGATCAAATGTCTTAATTCAAAAAAGAGAGCCCTAAGTTCGATGGAGAAAATTATATGGATTGGAAAAACAAAATGATAACACATCTACAGTGTGTTGGCTTTGAGATCTTTGAGATATCTACACAAGAAGTTGTTACTCCATCTTTGAAAGATCTTGCAAAGGATGATGCTACTAACAGACAAAAGGAAAAATTTACAAATAACGCAATTGCTAAAGAATCCCTAATTAGTGCTCTATCCGACAATAAATTTTATGAGATCAAGAAAATTAACAGAGCATACACCATATGAAATTATTTAGAAGATATGTTTGAAGGAGATATTCAGGAAAAAAATGCGTGCAGGAAGAAATGGAAAAATAAATACAGCAGTCTTGAGATGTTACCTGAAGAGAACATTAGAGCTTACAATCAAAGGATTAATGAAGCAGTCTCTGAATCAGAAACAATGGTGGAGAAATATCAGAAGAAGATATAATGGACAAGTTTCTAACTACCTTAACATTAGACTATGAAAACAAGATAAGAATTCTAGAGGAAACCATGCAATTCTCACAAGACTTCAAGAGAGAGACTTTGATCAGTAAAATCTCTACATTTGAGATATCAATATTGAAGACTGAATCTAAAAGTGAAATAGCTTTGAAAGCCTCAGTCCATGGTAAGAAATACTTACACATCTCTAGATATAATGAGAAAGAAGAAGTTGGTGAGGAATTAGAAGATATCATTCCTATGATTGCTAAAAGAGAAAAGAAAGGAAAAAGAAAATATGAATGATGGCTTCCATTCAAATTTTTTTCATGCAACAAGATTGGTCACTTTGCATCTAATTGTCCCACAAGAGTTAAGAAGTTCAGATCTGATTACAAACCTAAATATAAGAAGGAATGTTACCATGCTAAAGAAGGTGTAATTGATGAAGATTCAGGAGAATATGAAATTGGATTCATTTCCCTTAGAGACATGGAAAGGTTTCTCAAGGAAATGGACATTACAGATGAAAAGGAAGAACAAGAGTTAGCTCTAATTTCCAAAGCCGACATCAGAACTGATTGGATCATTGATAGTGGATGCTCTCATCACATGATAGGTGACAAAGAAAGATTTGTTCATTTAGAAAAATACAAAGGTGGTATGGTTAGACTTGGAGATAACACTCCTAAACCTATCATAGGCAAAGGTTCTATCACCTTGGATGGAAATAACAAGACAGATGATGTTCTATATGTTGATGGATTACATCATAACTTGCTAAGTGTTGGAAAACTACTTGACAAAGGTTATCATTTGGAGTTCAAAGACAACAAGTGTATCATTAACAACAAGGATGGAGACATGATTGCATCAGGCTCGAAAACAAAAGGTAATGTTTTTCAGCTCAATTCTGATGTAAGTTGTTTTTTTGCAAAAGTGGATGATAGTTGGTTATGGCACAAAAGACTCTGTCAAATCAATTTTGATAACATAGTAAAGATAAGTAATGTCAAGGCAGTCAGAGACCTTCCGAGTATTACAAGACCAGTTGACACAATGTGCAGGGAATGTGTTATGGGAAAGCATGTAAGGAGTTCTTTTAGAAGCAAGAAGAACTTAGCTGAAAACAAATTGGACCTAGTGCATACAGATTTATGTGGTCCTACCCAAACAAGATTATACTATGGAGAAAGTTATTTCATTTTGTTTGTTGACCATTTTTCAAGGATGATGTGGGTTGCATTCTTAAAGGAGAAATCTGAAGCCTTTGATAAGTTCAAAATATTCAAAGCTAAGGTTGAGAATGAATCTGGATTAACACTGAAATGTCTGAGATCAGATAGAGGAGGAGAGTTCACTTCTGATCAGTTTTATGATTACTATGAAAAACATGGAAGAAAAAGACAGTTGAGTGCTCCTAGAACCCCTCAATAGAATGGGATTGTAGAAATGAGGAACATAATTATACTTGATATAGTGCGCACTATGATGATTGAAGGAAAAGTTGCACACACATACTGGAAAGATGCACTGAATACAATAGTCTATACTATCAATAGAACTCAATCGATGCCAGGCGCAGATAAGACACCCTATGAAATTTGGTTTGGTAATGTACCTAGAGTAAAGTATTTTAGAATCTTTGGTAGCAAGAGCTACATCAAGAGAGATGATGGTGTTGGTAAGTTTGATGCCAGGAGTGATGAAAGTTATTTCCTTGGTTATTCTACAAAAATAAAAGCATACAAATGTTTCAATTTGAGATTGAAAAAGGTAATTGAAAGTACTCATGTAAAAATTTATGAGAAGTTTATGGTTCAAGAGAGGTACTATGAATATGCACCTAAAATTGAAGATGAACCCAGGCCTAGCAGTAAAGATACTATTATTGAAGAAATGTTTGATTGCATTGATGTCTCATGCAATGACCCTGAATCAAGCAGAGAAGAATCAAACATTACATAAGAAGAAGTGACACCTAAGGTTACAAAATTCACATCTAGATACCACTCTAAAGATGATATCATTGGAGATCAGAGCAATAGTGTTTTGACCAGATCAAAAGAAAAAAGTCTAGCAATGGATGAAGAGGTATGTTTACTTTCACAGATTGAACCTTTAAGTGTTGAAGATTCTTGTAATGATTCTGATTGGAAGAATGCAATGAAAGAAGAATTAGATCGGATAATTAAGAATGATACATGGGAATTGGTCCCTAGACCCAGTGACAAAAGTATGATTGGAACAAAGTGGGTATTGAGAAACAAGATGAATAAAGATGGTACAGTAGTAAGAAACAAACCAAGATTGGTATGTAAAGGATATGCACAGAGAGAAGGAATAGACTACACTGACACATTTGCCCCTGTGAGCAGACTGGAAGCCATTAAATTGTTCTTGGCCTATGCAACATTAAAAGAATTTAAATTTTATCAAATAGATGTAAAGTTAGATTTTCTGAAAGGCGACTTGAACGAAGAAGTTTACATAGAACAACCTGAAGGATTTAATCTTTCAGATAAACTAGACATGGTATGTAGATTGAAGAAAGCACTCTATGGTCTTAAAAAGGCCCCAAGAGCTTGGTATGAGAGACTTGATGGTTATCTTACCAAGATTGGATTCAAGAAAGGTGTTACAGATTGTAACCTATTCACAAGAGAGACACCTGATGGATTACTACTAGTTGCCATATTTGTTGATGACATTATCTTTGGAGGTAATGACAAGCTTAGTACAACATTTGCAAAAGAAATGCAAAATGAATTTGAAATGAGCATGATTGGTCCTATAAAATACTTTTTGGGACTAAATGTAAAGCATACAGATAAAGGTATATTCATTAATCAATCAAGATATGTGAAATAAATATTGAAGCCCTTCAATATGGAAAACTGTAAGCCAGTATGCACCCTTATGATAACAGGAAGCAAGCTTTCAAAAGATGACGATTCCATAATAGTTGATAAGACATTGTACAAATCTATGATAGGAAAACTCATTTATCTAACTTAATCTAGACCTGACATATCTAATGCAGTTGGCATTGTTGGAAGATTTGCAGCTGAACCCAAGTAGAATCATCTAATGGAAATGAAGAGGATATTCAGATATCTAAAGGGAACTATAGACTATGGTTTATGGTATCATAAATCAGAGAATGTACAATGTCATGTGTATATAGATGTAGATTCGGTAGGTTGTATTGATGATAGGAAGAGTATGTCAGGAGGAACAGTATTTCTTGGAGACAAGTTGGTTTCTTGGACAAGCAAGAAGCATAACTATATTTCTCAGTCAACAACAGAAGCTGAGTATGTTGCAGAAGCACTGAATTGTTCAACCATGGTTTTGATCAAGCAGATGGTTAAAGACTTTTGTATTCAGATTTATTATCCTATTGTTATTCACTATAATAACACTAGCACTATTAACATGTCTAAGAACCCTGTGATGCACGCAAAGACAAAACACATAGAGATCAAGTACCACTTTCTAAGAGAAAAGGTTGCAAACAAAGAAGTGAAATTGGACTATGTGAGAACCAAAGAACAGTTGGTAGATATTTTCACAAAGCCTTTATCAAAGGATACTTTTGAGTATCTCAGAGAGAAGTTGGGAGTAATTCCCTCTCCTGAGTCTAATTAGATAAAGTAGCAAGTACATCAGTCCTGTGTGACTGATGAATGATTGACTACTCTACTTTTGGAGTAGTACCTATGCCTAATTTTTTATGGTGCCCTTTGCCATTGATTTCAAAGGGGGAGTATATAAAAAGGGGGAGCATATACTCTGGGGGAGTATAAAAATAATTAAAAGAACTAGAGCAGTGTAGAGGAATCCTTGATGAGTATATTGAGAAGATTGTATAAGAAAGAGGACACCATTAACAGAGGATGTTTTTAACATCATATGTTGCCATCAATGTCAAAGGGGGAGATTGTTGGAGATTTGTTTCTGTACAACTGATTGATTGTATGTTTGTCATTGATGACAACATATAATACACAACAATGTTTCTGTATGTACTTATCAGAATGATGATATCAATCCTTGTGTGGTTAGATACATGTTGAAGACATGTTTATTATGTTATGTTCATACACACAGATCCAGATATGATGTTTGAGTCAAGTTGTGTAATTCTGTTATTGGCAGTTACAGTTCTGGAAGAGTATCTGTTTAGAGCTGATGTATGTAACTTGTTTCTTGAGGTGCATCTATCTTCAAGATATGCGTGTGTATATTCATGTATATTTATAAGTTAATGATAGTTATCTAAAGGTGCCAAACATGTTTCAAGAAGATTGCAAAGTTAGAGATAATTTGGTGAGGCTGACTTAGTGTAGCGTCGCATCTATTTGGTTTTTGTTGTGCGGACTTAATATTAGTTTGCATGCCTAGTGAACCCAACAAAGATGTTATGAAGAGTCATCATATATGTCCCATGATCTCATACGTTGAGGAAGATACTTATATAAATTCATTTTTTATATGCTAAGTGTGAATGATACGAAAAGAGATAGAAAATGTATAGAGAAGAATATCAGTTGTGGTTCATTCATCAAGATTCTATGTGAAGAAGAAGTAGAAGATTACAATACAATGGAACTGATCAAGACAATAGGTCTATTCTATATTTCATCATTATATATAGTGCATATGTGTTCTACAGAAGGTTGTAGCCTTCACCATTGAAGTAGTGAGCTTTTGGACAGCGAGTCCACCACCCCTAACAGGGTTAGACCCTTAACCAGGTCACTATACTTATTGCATTTTAAAGAACAACTTCTAATACGGTTGCAAGATCTTCTAACAGGGATTACTATAAACAAGTATAGTTCATTGTGGCTATTAATTCCCACAGAATTTTTTACCATTTGGTTTCCCCATAATCAAATTATGTGTTGTGTATTGTTTTATCTGATTAAGCATTTACTTTATTGTATTCTGAAGTTAAGGAAGTAAAAAGAACTAAAGTTACTGATAACTAATTCACCCNCCCCCCCCCCCCCACCCTCTCAGTTATCATTTGGGACTATTCTAACAATACCTTTGCATTAGTCTTATTTTTTTGGTTGTTTCCCGTGTGTGTGGACCTATTATTATCTCCTCAGCACAGTGAGAGTGGACCTTTGGTTCCATGAGGTTGGGTGTTAGTGATTCTTATTATTATTGAGATCCAATGCTCGTGACTTTATGCTAGGATGATCCTTGTTGCAATTGTATCTTCTTGTTTGTCATTGTTGTAGATTTTCTCTTATCTTTCTTATGTTGTATATTTGTTTCCTTATATCATTTGTGATATTCTCGGATATTGTATTGTACTTTGTAAATTAAGTTTTATTACATACCATGCGACTTGTGTAGTGGATATTGGTTCATTATGTACACCTTATGATATCAGATGTATCTAGGTTTCATTTATGACATGATGTTCTTGTTATTTATTTTCATTACATGGAGATTGTATATTATTTATTATATTTATTAGATTAGTTAACCTATGTAATTATACATCATGGAACCCTCAGTATTTGTAATCTATAAATGAGTTACATTTATGAGTATGCATCGTCTTATGTTATATTGCTTCCACATTGTTACTCATAATCAATTGTAAACTATTTTTAAAAAAAAAACATTTTTTAAACATAGTAATATGCTTATAGTTAATTTCTCATGGGTTCCCTTGCGGGGCATTATAGATGCACTCTAATATGATACAATTTTGATGAGACTTCTAATTAATGTGTGATGATGTTAAAATTGAGAAATCATATGTATTCTTTGGCTATGGGTGATACTTTTTTTCTGACTTCTAGAATTTAGTATTGTGTGTGTAAGATTAACACCTTCATGAAATTAGGATTATAAGCAACAACTCTATAGAAAGAAAAATCTATTTAATCTAAGAATTGGATTTTAAAACCCATAACATCTCATGGTTCTCTATCTAATCTTTCTTAAGAGAGCTCTCACTCTTAATCTCTCCCAAGGAAAATCCTAGAACGAGAAAAATATGATAAACAATGCTCTAATCTAGCTCAAAATGCTCCAAGATAAGCTATTAGATCAACAAATGCTATTAAAGATGATAATCTAAATACTATGCAAATGCTGAAATACTCTCAAAAGCTCTCAAATGCTCTCCAAATTTCTATAATAAGGATGCTTTTCTCTTGAAATTATTGGATCCCAAACACAAAGAAAATGGCTTGTATTTATAGCAATTTCCCAAGGGTAGGGGGTAGAGTGAGTTGATCATGATCAAACTTTGGTTAAGTCAAAAGCTTTGAGGTGTTTTCAAATGGAGGGAAAGTTGGTTGGTTGTCTCAAAGAAATTAGGAATTAAATAACTCAATCATTTAATTAATTTAGCCATGTAAGGGTGAATGGGTTGGATTTGATCTTTTTGATTTAGACTATACAATTAATTGATTAAAATCAATTGCATAATTTGATTAATCCCTTGTAGGCTTGATTTTAATTATTTGATTTCATGATTATTTAATCCTTTGCTTTAATTTAATTTTCGTCCACTTTGTTTGATAAATGTCCATTTGATTTGATCTATTTTAATTCATTGAGATGAGATTTTAGGCATTTGGCTAAGATTTACAATTTTGAATGCTTTGGATACACTTGGTCAAATTTAGGTGCCTACAAGTATCATATAATGTTCTGAGTAGTTGTTACATAAGACAATTTAATGGTTAATGTTCATGCTTTATCAATGTATATGTAATTATTTATGATATGGTCTGATGTAATTGAAATGACATTATGCAATTCAAATGTTTATTCACTTATCTTTTATTATGTATATTTATATATGATGTATTGGCATTTTCTCTTGAATTAGAGGTTGGATGCCAATAGGTGTATGGGGAAAGTGTAACCCTTACCTTGAATAGCTTCAACCAATTCATAACTAAAGTGTAACATTCTAGTATTCATGTGTAATATGTTGGGTAATTTTACTTTTCATTTAAACCCATATTTTAGCCTCTAAACACCTTATTATTATTATAGTATTTGACCCTTAGGCCATAGGGCTAAGGGTTGGGAGCTATTTTTGGGGGTTTATATGTAATTGTATATATTTCTGAGGTATTTGATTTTAGGATTTTAATTACCTAAAAATTTTAGAGTTAGTTGGGATGGATAAGCCATCCCAACCCTACTTCCCTCGACCCCTGTTCCTCCCATGAGGTGGAAGACATATCCCAAGATGCAGGAGTTTCTTGTAAGAGGTGGAAGATATTTAGCTAAAGGATCCCACCCTTTATCTAATGAGAGTCTCTTTAACCTCCCTTTATAGCTTAAATATATTTATGCTCTAGTACCTCCTTTCTATGTACATTCCTAATTATAAAAATGGCTGATATAACCCATAGATAATGGTAAATGTACTTATTTTAATGTTGAAGAAGGATACATAATGATTAAATATAGAGTTTGTGACTCTACTTAATAGACATAAGATTTGGGGCTTAAAAAAAAGAAAAAAAATCTTGTTATCGAATATCAGTGTTCAATGGTCTCTTACCTTTAATTTTTTTTTTCTTTTACCTTATAATAGAATAACATGGTCAATGTTGAATAAAGATTATAGTTAGTATTACAGGTTTATGTAGGGAGTAATATAAGGAATACCAATTTTTGTCAACTATGACATTTAAATAATTAATATTGTATTGTAGAAATTCCTAATCGTCTCGTACGAATAATTTTGTGGTAAACCTCTTCTAGGAACGATTGACCTTACAACTGCTAGTTGTTGCTCCATCAAGGGTTCCCTTAGAGGAGAAGGTGGTAGTAATTATGTTGGTAGGTAGAGATGTAGGTAGTC
>MU224256.1:222101-235120 GCA_018584345.1 Thuja plicata | reverse complement strand
ATTGATTTGAACTTAATACCCAGTTGGGGGTGGTTCATGGTCCACTTATCTCTCCAGAATCTAATGGATCTCCCATTACCAATTTGCCACATAGCTCCTTTGGAAAGGAGGGCCTTGCTCTTACATAAATTCGCCCAGATGTTACATTATAAATAGAATTGTATTTGATTATATAATATTTACAGTTATAACATATAAAAATTATAAATAAGATTAAAAATGATATAAATATGTCAATTTAAAAAAATTAAAAATTTACAAATCAAATATGTATTATATTTTATAAGAGTAAAGTCAAATATCTACTAAATAGAAATAATATGTATTTTGTTTATAAGATCCTAATATATTTAGGAAAAATGAAATTCACGTGTAAAATGTATAAACTAAGAAAATAAATAGTATCAACATAAACAAAGGAACATAATCCAACAAATGACTCAAGTTAACAAAAATAACAACAAACATAGGCTGCTGATGGAAACTCCAAGGCCGGGTGGAGAGTTAACCCTATCCTGTCTGATATAAAATGTCTATTGGGTCACTTTAGTAAGACCACCATAAAACACATTTACAGGGAAGGGCATTTAGTTGTTGATTCTATGGTCATTGTAGGATTGTAGACAGATGGTTTACGATGTTGGCTGGTTGTTACTCAGCTGCCCAAGAATACTCAAGACCTGCTTACGCGGGAAATGAGAGGTGCAGGTGATAAAAATTAGAATGTTTAAAAATCAAAGGTTGATTTGGGCTCTAAAAGGTGGACCTGAAGGTTCTATCGATTTTAGCTTGGTTGAGAGTCACATTTTGAAATGCCATGTGGCCTCCAATTGTGGGTTCCCCAATTCCTCTTTGCGGTAGACGTGGCCTCCTAGAGTCACTCCTTCCATAAAGTACCATTATGTCATTAAGTTGTATTGGAGGAAAATGTGATTTAAGGAGATTAATAAAAGATATGGCGAAGATTTCATTGATGGTGATTACAGGTTACAATGCCGCTCCCACATGTTAAACCCGGTGTCGTCATTCGCAGAGTTTTTCGAGCCTAAATGCAATTTTTACCATAGTTTTCGCACTCAAAATGATAGATGTTTAGTTCCAAGATATAACCTCAATTTCTCTATTTCACGCAACTTCTCTAAATTTTTTTCATGCTCTTGTTTATGTTGGTGTTGTGTCTTGAAGGATTTCTGCTCTTGCTGGACGGGGAATAAAACTTTTTTCTCAGTGTGGGTTGTGTTTAAAAACTTTTCTAATATGGGTGGGGATCGAAACAGAATAGAACCTGATAAGATTGAAGAGGAGTTTTCTTCAGACCCCATGGTGATGTATTTCTGCAAGGGAGGAGGTATTCTACCCTTCATGAAATGCCTGGTTGGACGCGATGAAATGATCTCTCGACATTATGCCAAAACCTTGAATGGGAGAAGGGTCACCATAAATGGAATCACACTTGAGATTAATGAGGAGGTAATTGGCAAAGTCACTGGTATGCCTACCATGGGTAGGAAATGGAAGAAAACTACCAAAACCCAGGCGAAAACATAGTTAGATCAATTTTTTTCTAAGGATGACAAACAAGTGACAAAAAATGGCTTATATAGCATGGCTGAACTACCCGAGTTGTGGCCGAAGATGTGTAGTCTGGTTATTGAGTATTTCACCTTGGAGGGCCATTTTGGTACATTTTATAATTACCACCTCCCTTTTCTAAACCACCTTAGGCACAAGTTGTTAATCTCCATGCCTTATTATCTTTTCCATTCCTTGGAAATGACTATGGCTGTCGTGAATGAATGGATTTCTCTCGGAAAGAAACCTCTTTACCTCCACCAATCGATTTTTTTAGAATTTACCATTTCTAACATGCCCTCTGCCCTACTCCCATCACAAAAATTACCCAATCTACCCCACAAAATATGTTACTCCTGGTCTCCCTCAACTAGGGCATTCCCACTCCCCCTAGTTCTATTGGAGGCTCTACCCCTGCTACTAGCCATAAGTCCTCTAAAACCCATTCTACCCTTGACTCGCGGGCGAGCTCCAAGCATGACCTAACCCATGAAGATTCTCCCCAGTATTCCAAAAAATGCAAGAAAATTTATATTAACCTGGAGTGCACTAAGAATATTGAGCCCCAACCCACCAATACGTGTCGGTCCTCTTGGCTTGCCAAGGAGAAGGGGAAACATGCTATGAAGGATTTATTTGATAAAGAGGATGTCTCAGTGGAATCTCCTAGCAGAGATGAAAACTAGAATAATATTGATCATGTGGTGGAAAAGGAAACTAACCAGGACACTATGGCTGAAGAGGGTAAGAAAGATATCACCCCTGTCACTATGGTGGAAAACCCTAAAGGTGTTGCAGGTATTGGCTTGGTTGCAAAAATCAAGTTCGAGAACCTAAATCTGGAAAATACGGTGTCTAAAGTGAATGAGGACCTGGCCAATACAAATAGGAGGCTAGCAGATGTTAGCAAATTCACTGTCAAGGTCATGCATGCCTCTTCCACAACCCTATGTTTTCTGAATGATAAGGTCTCTACCGGGAAGTTGTCTCTTAAAGGAAACTGGGAACTCTTCAAGTTTTTGAATGAGGAGTGGGCGGACCTGCTACTGTCAAAGACCTTATAGGATAGCAAAGGATCCAGCTGATGGTGGAGGGTGGTAAGGGGTGTTGTTATACTACGGCCCCCAAGCCCTATAGTTGGGATAGTTTCTTTAATTTTAGTTTTTAGCTTAAGACTTTAATTGTGTTTAATGGCCTTCCATGCCATGGTTTAATTTTTTTGCTCATGGAATTTGATACTTTTCATATGTCGGGTTCTGATACGTTACGCTACTAGTTTAGCTTCTATATTTTTTTTTGATAGAGGTAGAAGATGTTTTCCTTGCTTTTTTCTGGTGACTTTGCTGATTTAATATGTTGTTAAGTCTGTTTAGTCAGCTCACTTTTGTACCTCGATTCAACACCCTCTTACTACTACTTATATCAAAAACAACAAACATAGTATACAAGTATGAATACAACAATTGAATAACTCAACTTATAACTATGATGTTTAAATTTAATTTATTTAATAAACACAAGAATCTATAAATTATTATGATATGCTAACACACATTAAAAAATAAAAATTAAAAACACATAATAAATTTATAAATATTCAAACTATATCTATATTCCAAATAAGTATCTATATTCAAACTATATAGATTTATTATATTTCTTTGTTCAACAATTGAACAACTTATTTTTTATTTTGATAAATTGTATATCATAGTTGCATCATACTCAAATTTATAGTAAAATTCTCTCTCTTTTAATTTGTGACTCAATCTTTGATTTCAAGTTAACACCTAAATTGTGACCTCGATAGCTACTTTCCTATCATTTCTATTCCAAACATTTATACTTATTTCGCTCCTTCGGTCTAGGTCTTTTCACCTTCAATTTTGGAAATCACGAATAGCATTGATCCCAAATATTTTGTATTGCATTACTCTATTTTTTTTTTTGTAAATTCATTTTCCAAGTGTATTAGTTCAATTCTTAAAGAAAAAATCTTGGAGTGAATTTAAACTAAAACTAGGATTAAAAAGATTCAATTGAGGATTTTCTTTATATCGAGTCACTAATTATAATAATGCCATGACTTGTGTTGGAATGCATAGATTGAATCAAGGAGTTTCTTTCTACCAAGTCACTAATTATAAGGAATTTGTATAGAGGTCTCTAAACAAATAAGCATTCAAAAATAAGACATTCTATTAACCTTTTTTTTTTGACAAAGTGACTTAGGTTTGGAGATCAATTGGTGTTAAGGTTGGGATTAACATTCAATTTTGGTTGGTTAAGGTATAGTGTTCAATTACATTTACCTTTTAATTAAGGTTAGAGTTTAATTAGATATCAATCATGGAAAAGACTAGGGTAATGGTTCAATTAGTGCTATTACTCAATTCAGATTAGACTTAGGGCTCAATTAGGGTTAGGGTTAAATTAAGGTTATAATTATGTTTAGGTTTTGTATTAGGGTTCACTAAGGCTTAAATTTTGGTTAAATAAAATAACGAAAACAAAATAAATAAGACTCCTCAAAAATGATCTCTTGCCATCATCTCCATAGATTTTTCTAAATATAGTTATACTAGTCATATTAGTCATATTCCAAAAATGAGAGCCTCTCAAGTGGTTGTTGACATTGAAGATTATCTCACCAATAATATCATCTATAGACACTTTATTATTAAATATGTAATTCCTAAATATGTAACGTCTGGGATTGTTTGTAAATTTCCTTTTTTTTCCTAAAACATAAATACTTAGTAGAAAAATAAGTAGAATAGAATTAGGAACATCATTTACTTGGTTGTGTGATGTCCCCTTCTAAATTTTCCTTATAATTTTCCCCAAATTCATAATTGAAAAAATTAGGGTTATGGTTTTGTCTCATCAAATAAAATTTCCTTAATAATGTGATCCTGGATTCAAATCTTACAAAAAAAGGAAGGAAAAAATATGTAATACATGTGCACCTATATATCTAATTTTTTAATCAAAAATTATTTGAAGATTAAAGTTTCCAAACATATTGGGATAGGGACATGATGGGTTTGCTTGAAGATATTTCTAAACCAAGCCTAAGAATCACTTTCTATTGGAATATTTGATGCAGTGATGGTAAGTGTGTTTTGGTGATGACAAAGCGATTTGATTACAAGATGAGCAGATATTGTATTGTCATTGATGTCAACTATTGACTTTGTGTTCTTAGTATATTTTAAAACATATTTGTGATACATGATGTGTTCTAGTGCATTTCAATGACTTTTATCTTTTAGGGAGACCTAGTTATGTCTCTGTATGTCAAATCTATGACCGCTACTATTGAAGTAAGTTTATGAGATAGTTGTAATCAGATTGAGTATAACAGTACAATTCCTAGAACAATTGATGACAAGTTATAGATGATTTGCATGTCTTGTCAAATATATAATGTATCTTGTGATGCAGTCATAGGATATGGTGATCAATAGTATTTATATGCTATAGTTGCAAGCAAAACTACTTTGAGTGATCAATAAGAAATTTAAGTGATCGGTGAATTGAAACAGTGTTATTCAACAGGTTAAGTATTTATGTTCTTGAGCTACCGACGGAAGATCTTGTATCGGTGATTAGTATCCATGCGGTGGTGATTAACGATGAATGATTTATAGTCGAACATGTTTGACTCTTTGCCTTTATTTCATATGAGAATCATTGTATAGGTTGATGTGGTCTTGGAAATGTGTTTTGTGTATTTAATTTTTTTTTTTGGCTTGTTGAATTTGAATAGGATGCTTTGTAATTTTATTTTAGGGTTTGATCAAGTAAATGGATTTAATAGTACATTATATAATAGTTGAAGTTGAATGCAAAGTGTGTTAATCCTATGTATTGTGCAAGTGTGGTGTAAAGTGTATGTTGTGATCAAGCTAGGGAAGAGTTAAGTATTCTCAAAAGAGATTGTGTGCTTCAGTTGATTTGATCAACTAGAAGTAGTGCTATTTTTCATATCATTGTTATTTTTGTTCCCTAATAGTTACAGTAGTTGAAATCCCCTAACAAGGTAGATTATAATAGATCTTTATTGTAAATCCTCTAACAAGGTAACATAGTATCTTGTAATTTAAAGTCCTCTAAGAAGGCTACTCTTAATAGGGTAAATGTTCTAACAGGCCTAAGGTAAATCCCTTAATCGAGTAGCACTTAACAATGTTGTTGTAATATTCTAATAGGGTTAAGCTCCTTACAGGGCATACTTTGTAAGAGTACATTATTTTAGTGGCTACTAATCCCCACCATGGTTTTTTCCCTATTTGGTTTTCATGAGATAAATCTGTGTGTCAAATTTGTGGATGGTCTTGGATGCTTAAGATTTCATTTACTGCTATTAAAGTTAATCTTGTGAATGGTGATTAAACTTTAAGTGATTGTAAAGTTGGTTGATTTGGTAGATTAATGATTCACCCCCCCCACCCCCTCTTAGTAATTTGATCTCAGTTCTAACAAGTGGTATCAGAGATTTGGTGCTCTGTTGTGGTTAAGCTTAAGAGCTTGAGGTAAAGATCTAAGATGATGCAAAAGGAAGGTCCTAAATTCACAAGAGAGAACTAATCCATGTTGTGTGGTTGAATGAAGCTCTATCTTAAGTGCTCAGGTGATAAGTATTGGGATCATGTGGTAAATAGGTATATACTCCCCCACGAACCCTAACTCCAGATCAGTTGAAGGTTAATAATGAACATGTTGCTACTATGGAAGCTATTATACGTACTCTTTCTGATGTAGATTATGTTGATATTAAAGACTTTGATACTGCTTATGAAATGTGGGAGAAGTTGCAAACTATCTTTGGTGAAGATCCACATGTGTAAAAGGAAATTGTTGAGAGCTTAAGAGGAAAGTATTATGAGACGAGAATGCAAAAAAATGATAAAATAGAGCTATACAGTCAGAGAATCAAAGAATTTGTTGTTTCTATCCAAGGTGTTGGTGGTAATATTCTTAAGGAGGATGTGGTAAGAAAAATGTTAAGAGCTTTATTACCTCAGTATGCTATTAGGGTTTCATCTATTCAAGAGCTCGGATCTTTAGGAACTTTTACTATTACTCTGGATGCATTAATAGGGGAATTAATTATATTTAAGTTAAGTAACTATGATAATATAATTCCTAAAGTTTAAGTTTCTTTCAAGTCATCATTCAATCTTGTATCATCTAGGAAAGGAAATGAGATGTCTAACAGTTCTTTAGAATGCCACTCTAATGATTATAAATCTATGTTGTCTGGAGACAGATATCACGAGGATATAGAAGCCTTGATTGCTAGAAGGATTCTTAGAGGAAAAGGTAAATACAAGGGTAAGTTTACTTTGAAGTACTTTGCATGTAGTATATTGTGTCCTGCTCATTGGTTTGAGCTTGTTGATCAGTGACATCTTCGTCCTTTTGGATTTGATCTAAAGGGTCCAGTCCTGTGGTGTTGATAATGGAAGTGTCTGGCCATATCTCATCAGCAACATCCATGTCTTTAATTCCTTGTGTTTCCAATTCTTGTTTCTTGTTTTGATCCTTAAGAGATATCCAAATGACATCATCTTCTTTTTGTGGATATTTATCAGAATCATAATGAGTGATGTCTTGAATGTCAAGATCATCCATGACTTTGTCTAAGTTGATGGGCTCATTATTATCTACATTATCCAAAGCAATGTGCTTAGGACTTTCTTTATCCTTCTACTCTTCTACATGAGGTGTGTCGGTGAGAAGTAATTGATTCTCACAACTTGTTGATTCTACAGGTAGTTCTAGGATTTGTCTCCATTAAGCCTCGGTCATGCTATCCAACTCTATAAATTTATCCTAAAACACTTTGTAAGCTCTTATCTTTGCCAAAAATTTATTAGAATGCTTTTTCATTATCACTTTTATCTCTTCCATTTTTTATTCGGAAGGCATGAGTGTGACAAGTACCCTCTCCCTTGCTTCCTTGTCAAAAAATTATACTGGTACATATTTGAACTTGACCATTGCCTTGATTATTGCATCTTTTATTTTATGTTGGTCCTCTGGCTCAAGTTTTTTCCATTGTCTAATTTTTCTATCGGTCATGGTACCTGTTGTAGCAATTGAATTGGCAATTTCATCCATTGTTCTAGGTGCTGAGATTTTCTTATCTACATCAAGCTCATCGTCTTTTGAATCTTCTATGTTAGCTTTGGTCCTAACTAGTCCTTTCCTCCTTTTGGTAGGTGTTTGTTTCTTTATTTGCTTCTGTGTTTGTTGCTTCCTCTTATAGGTCCTGACTTGACCTTTCTTGAGAGGTGTAGTTTCTTTTGTAGTTTGAATTCTTTTCCTCTAAGCTATTGTGGTCCTTGGTTTCTTGGTAGGAGGTGGACGTGTATAAGATTCTGTGGCTTCAAAATCTGAATCTTGCTCATGTTTCTCTTCACCAATCGTAGCCTATTCCTTGGTTTCCTCTCTTTGTTCTTTTTCCTCCTCATTAACTGATAGCATCTTTTTAAGATTCTTTACCATCTTGCTTTTCTTGTTGACAGTCTTCTTGATTACTACGCCTAATTTTATCGTGCACTTGGCCTTTTCATATGTCCCAAATCTTGGTTGTTTACTATCAAGTGGTTCATTCATTAATGCATCAATTGCATTGGTTGCTTGATGTATAATAATCTCATAGTCAGGAGGTGGTAATGAGGTTGTTCTTGGTACAACCAGTTTAATATGAGTAAAATCTTTATCCACCATGAAACATATTTCATCTCTATGTTTTTCAATCAACTGTTCAGGGATCCTCACTCTCTCCATCATCTTTTCCTTGAAGTCAAGGAAGTATTCAGTCACCACTGAATCAAATTTGTCACCTAGTGACTTGATATAGTCATTTATTTGCAGTGTGACTGGCTTGGTGGTGTCCCACTTCGCTTTGCCTGCACAAGGAAATTATTCCTGAAAGTAAAAGAATATACACATTATAAGTGAACCGAACTTACATGTGTTTGTCTTTACAAACCTAATTTTTGTTATATTCTCATAAAATTGCTTCAACAGGATCTCACATAGATCCATCTGTATTCCCTTGATTACTATCTTGTAATTTGTGCTTACTACTATTGATGCTATGTTGTTTATCCCGCTTTCCTGAAAGATCTTGCAGCCTATAAAACATGCACCAAACCTCAGTTCCTCATCGGTGATGGTGTTCACCTTGAGTCCTTGGTTATCCCACATAGCATTTGTGAGTTTTTCAACTTCTGGTCGAGAGGGATGCTTCTGTGCATTTGGTTTATTGGTAATGGGGTAATATGTTACATCATGTAACATATCCTATGTGATTTTCTTGGGTTCATCAAACAATAACTTTTGGTCATGCATTTGGCTTACAACTAACCTAATCCAGTCAATTTTGAAAACCCTCATGAAATATAGGGTATTGTTATCCATTTTACCTGTTGGTGTTTATATTCTTCCTTCAGGCTCCCTTATGCATCACACAACTTCTTGTAAGCTTGATCTATCTCTAGATCACCAATCTCAGTGATCTTGCAGTGAATGTAGGACCTTACATCTTCTATCAACAACACACTAGGTGGAATTTTCAAAAATGTGCCAGAATCATCAGGTTGCGATGCAATCTCTGGGAATATCTTGTACTTAGGTTCCACACAAGTGTTATTCTTTATCAACTTAATGGAATTCTTCTTATCATTCTTCAACTTTACTATTCTTTAAGTGGTTGCCATTTTGTTTCAAATTTAGGGATTTTCCGAAAACAATAATAGAGTTCTTCAGTATTTTGGCTACTTACTTTGATCTATGGAACTGGTGGGTGATCTGTTTGGAGTGCATTGGATTGAGTCGAGGTTTCTCTACTATTTTCTCTCTTTTTTGTCTATTTTCACTCTGCTCTTTTTCTCAAATCGCGTGTGAGAAATAAAGTGCTTTCGTCGAGTATTTATAGACTTTTGCACTAAGTCTATCATAAATGCTCAACAACTCATCGGGTCATAAAGATGGAGTTCATCAGGAAGACTCTCAAATAACATTCTCAGTGTTACCAAGATGCTCAGGCTGACTATTAAAATTGTTTCTTTCATTGATGGATATCGGTGTTGTGTCAAGACAACTTTGTGACTTTGCTTCCTTACCGACGGGTGTCGGGTTTCATTAGCGACTTAGCCTTTTTATGTGTTGATCGACAATTATCGGTCAGTGTAGACAACTCATCCTTTATATTCACCGATGATTTTTGGTATGTGTTTATTGGCGGAGTTGTTTTCTCAGAATTGTAACAAGTAACATAGTATGCATCTTTATTCATGCATATTTTGATTAGCTATCAATTTGTATAATGGAACTGATGAAAAATATGACTTGGTGTAGTGCAATTCCATACTTACTTGTTCATCTTTAGATGGGGGTGGTGATATCACCAGATCCATGAGATGAGGTGTCACCTACTACATTGCTTGGTCCAGCTTCCTCAGTGGTTGAAGCTTTCCTCCACATTTGCTTTTTAATTTTATTGATGTCCTCAATGGTGTTACCATTTGCAAAAGTGGTGGTTTCTGTTATACGGTCTCTATAGTCATTCTTTAGATGTCCAACCTTATGACAGTGCAAACATGCCATTCCTAGGTTGGTCCAACCTCTAGACCTTTTGGTCCAAGTTCTCATGCAGTTTGCAGCTACGTGACCATATCTACCACATGTTGTGCATTTTATCCATGTATTGTAGTCCCAAACAAATGAATTACCAACTCTTCTCGGTTTATATGTATTTTCTTCATTTTTGGGTTTCTACGCTTCAATTTTCTTCTTCCTACATTCAAGAGATGTGGTCCCATGCATTTTTCAGTTGGGACAATACTTGTCCATATAGGTTTCCTTATTTGGTTCTTTCACCTTTGATTTACATTCATGTGATTTATGTCCTTTCTTTCTGCAATTATAACAACATCCTATGAATGTAAATGTGGATTTAGGAATACCTTTTTCTTTCCTCCTATAGACATTTAAGGTGTGGCCTTGCTTTCCATAATGATTTCATGTCAGGTTCCTTGGTCTAGGAGTTGTGTAGGCATTTGTTGGATCAACTTCATTTGATGACTCTCCATGCTCTGTGCACCCTAGTATAGTGTTGGTGTTGGGTCTTCTTTGTGCATTCAATAATTCATCCATCCTTTTTATACTCTCTTCAGCTCTCTTAATCATGTCATTATGTTGTTGTTGAATTTTGCCCTCATTCTTTAGTTTTTCAATCTCCTCTCTTAGTTCACCGATAATGTGTATTCTTTCAATAAGTTCCACATTCATTTTTTTTTCTTCTTGACTCATAAGAATAATTTGATTAGTTACCTCATGGTGATGCTCTGTAAGTCTTTGTATCTCAGACTCCTTTTCTTGTAGCTTGTCTATGATCTTTCTTCTATCATCAATAGCTAGTGTCCTCTCTTTTTCAGCTTTCATTGCATTATTCATAACATCAATCATTCTTACCATCTATCTCTCGACCAATTTGCAGAGATTTGACTTGTCCGGCTAGATGTAGATTGATCTTATTTAGGCTTGTGATGCTTTCTTCTAATGTATCTGATGCCTTGCTTGCATTTGATCCTGATGACTCAAAGAAATCTTGAATCTCTTCCTCCTGATAGTGTGTCTCATTATAGCGAGAAGCCATGTCTCATTATAGTGAGAAGCGATTTTCTTTCTTTCATCAAGTAACTGTCTCATGTTGATTCTAGCTTCTTTATACTGTTCATAGAACATCTAAATTTCAATCTTTTTATTCTCAATATTTTTATCAAGTTTATACTTCTCCATTGTATGATCTTTTCTCATAAGCCTTTAAGCTTTCCAAGAAGAGATTTAGCTTTGATACCAATTGTTTGGATTAATTTGAAGTAGTACTAAGAGGGGAGGAGTAAATGAGTACCTCTAAAACTTTTAACACTTTTCACCTTTCATCATTAGTAATCAAAATTTACTGTATTATCGACCATAATAGATGTTCTAAGTTCTTATGCATGTAGTACTAATTCCTGAACTTAATTGTATGAAAAATTCATAGAAACTTTTAGGAAAGTAATAGACACATAACACATGATATGATATCGTAGAAAACTCTTGTTAGGAAGTAAAAACTACGGTGGGAATGACACCCACAAAACTTCACTATCTGCAAAATGGAAGGGAGCCAGTAAAGGCTTACAATTGATCACTTCTGATGATCTACCTTGTTAGGAGTATTAATGTGGAGACTTGTTAGGATATACTCTGTTAAGAGATTTTAGCAACACTAACAAAGTGTGCACTCGGTTAATAGATTTATAATAGGCCTGTTAAGTCCACCTTCCTTGAAAGGATTTCTTAAGTGTACCCCACTTGTTAGAATGTGTACAATATATTTGACCTGATTGTATGCAATCTATAATTGCTGATTACAGATCCATTAAAGCTTACAGTATATGAATATCTCCTATAGTAGTTGATTAATACATTTTTCGTGCTCGTTGGTAACCTTTGTTCTATTCTTGACAACTGATTTGTTCTTTGTCTGTGTTGTTCCATGAATTCTCTTCTCTGATCCATAGATTCTCTCAGTAGCTACAATCATCATCGAACAATATGTTCATAATGAATTGACCATCTATTTATACAAGTATTTGACCTATTTTAGAATCACACATAACAATGTTAACTCTAGATCCAAGGTATACAACTTGACCTTGATCCTTTAGTTTGCATGTTTTAAAATAGTTAAACTGATAAAAACAAAAATAATTAGATTTATTTCTCCACGCATAATAGATTTAAAACAAATCAAGAAGGTAAATATAAAACTTCAGTGATTTATCTGACGCGAAAAGTCAGATGCACTTTTGCGGGATGTAACTGACTATCAATTCTTGATCGTTGGTGTGAACTAAAAGTCTACCGGTGTTCCTTCTTTGAACTGATCATTGGGTTCTCTTTATTTGTTGGGTTCCACTCTTGACTCTTTTGCTGGGTTGCACTGTTGGTTAGTCGTCGGGTTCCTTTCACCTTTTTGTCATTGAGTAACACTGAATAGTGTTTGTCCGAATGCTTTGTACTTGGCAGTATCGGTAACCTTGGCATCGCGTAGTGTTGTGCCTTGTCTATCCGTGTAGTATAAACCAATGGTGTGTATCATATTTTTCCTTCTAAATACTAATGACAAAATATAATGTCTTCAATTTTGTCGTGATGTAATTAAAAGAGTAATTAAAGGTTCATTATAAAGTTTAAATTATTGAACTTTCTAAGAATAATAAAATATTAAATATACATATATGTAATTAATAGGGATTAATTAAATACTTGTATTTATTAAAAGGGATTAATTAAAAGGCATATTTAATATAAATAAATTATTACTATGCTACAAATATGATTTCTTTTTAAAAATAATAATATGCAACGTAATTGAA